>APFE031173978.1:58596-126456 GCA_000404065.3 Pinus taeda | reverse complement strand
AAAGAAGAGGTTTTTGTATACCTTGGGAAAAAGCGAATGAAAATGATACTGGGATTCATGGTTATAAGGGTAAAGTGGTATCAAAATATGTAGCAAAAATGATACATAGTGGGGTCCTAACACAGAGTAATATTGATTTTCAAAGTCTTTCTCTCTTTTGCAAAGCTTGACATGAAGAGTTAAGGTCTGAGACTTGCTTAGGAGGCTAGTATAGGTGATGATAGACCCATACTGACTGCAAATGAACATGGTGACGATATTTTTGTGTAATAGAGAGGGCAGACTTGTGCCCTTACAAAATACTAAATAGAGAAGAAAAACGACCAAATAAAGCACTTTAACAGGGTTTATTGGGAAACCTTTCCACAACAAGAGGAAAAAAGTCACATTCCCACAATTCAGCCTTTCGATAATAATTATCTTCCTTTGCTCATATACCCTCCAATAATATGGGTAAGTGGGAAACATGTCATATCCCTTCTTCACTAATATAGTGTAGTATTAACACCGAGTCAGCTAGGCTATACCATATTTTTAATGTTTTGACTATTAAATGACATTAAGGACACCATCAAGTCCCTTATCACTCAAACATTGAAGATGCAAGACCTATGCAACAACTTAGACCTTTAAGAAAGGGCCAAAACCAATGAATTCATCCCCGTTAATGTAAATGCCCTAATTTTTCACCTGTAACTAGTTGCCACAAAAATCACCGGTTTTGCTTCTAGTGAAGATGCAGAACCTATGCAGCAGCTTAAAACTTAAAAAAATAGCCAAAATCAATAACTTCAGTCCCTTTAATGTCAATATACTAAGTTTCACTTGCCACCAACTGCCAACAAGGTCACTGGTTTTGCATCCAAAGCACTGTGACCCACACTCGGAAAGCCTCAAAAAATTTCACCTATCACCAACTTCCACCAAGGTCACTAGTTTTTCTTCCAAAATAGTGTGACCCAAACTGGACAAGCATCAAAACTGACATGGTAACGTGTAGAAAACCAAAGTAGAAAATCACACACAAGGCTACCTTTCTTTCAATATTTTTCCAAGAGGCAACTTAGAAGGTTGCATGGAGGATGGTGGGGCCTCCCAAGCCCCAAACTCTATAAAATATACACTTAGGGAATCCATTAAAAAACTTTTGGAGAGATCATCATTTTGTTACTTGGTTGTAGAAAGAACCTTTAACTACAAAATTATGTGAAAAAATTGCTAGGAGAACTTAAGTGATTGACCCTCTTTGACTCCTTCCAAAGGAAGGAATGTTGTTGTTTGAATGTTGTAGAAGACCTCTCTCTCTTTATCAATAGAATCTCTATTTTCCTCTTTGTGGTGCATTACCTTGCATATTTGGCTGCACCTCATCCATCAGCCTACGTCCAGTGATGTTGTTAAATTTTCATTTATAGACAATTCATTTACAGTTGAATCTCCTCATGATGGTTGTTGATTCTGATTCAAATTGAGGATTGGTTGTAGAGAATCTTATTTAGAATCACCATTTCTATTATCTATTGCTAAGCCTGAGCATATTTTCATCTGAAAGAATTTTTGTATAAACACTTCCCTATGATGCCCCTGTTGTAGTTTAAATCAAACTTCGAAAATTCATCTTGAAAGTTCCTCAAACTTCAAAAATGCATTTAGAAAGCTGAATGTCCAATCAATTTATTCAAAATTAGTCATTAATTCAATATAGTGAAGACATGTTTGAAAATTAGGGACAATCAAAGCCATGTAGATTTTTATTCTGAATTGTTGATTTAAATTCTAGAAAAAAAATGATTACTATTACAATTTTGATTTCAATTTGTTTTCTTGAATTGACAGTTTTTGGACATTCCTTTTTCTACCTTTAAAGGTACTTATCCTTCCTTGCAATTTTTTTTTTCTAGATGACTTTATTTTCTTCCCAAGTATAAGTTATTATTTTCATGGTTTCCTATCTTCAAAAGGTGTGAAGATAAAATTTTTGTCAAGATGGTTGACTACTACTCTTTTTGAATTCTTGTTAGTGTATGTTGTACATGCTTCAACAAATCCTCTAACTATGATCCTTCTCTTTCTTTAGGGACGCTTTTTTTCTAGCTTAAAACTCCTAAGATGAATGAGTTCAAAGGTCTTTCAATTCCTTCAAATAGTCCATCATATGATCCACAAACCTTCTTCAAGATGTGACTTAAAATTTGAACTATTAGTACAATTTTTTTAGACTTGTGAACTTCTCTTATTACAATTTTCGACTCTTTGAAATATCTCTGTACCTTCGACCTGTGGTCTTTTGAGTATGCTTAGGAATAGAATTTACTACTCTTTCAGTTCTAAGTTCTCCTTCACATTGTGATTGTTGGTTTATGGCTTCTTGTAACAATGCCCAAAACCATTCAAATGATAGAACCTTAATAAAACTTTAAACTGTGTGTAAGTATTTTAAATCAGAATACAGTGTACTAAAACATTACAAAAGGTAATCATAGATTAATGTCCCAACTATATGTACTAACACTCCATGCAGATATACCCAACTTAATGCACCAGATTAGAATCATTAATTAATCACAAAATATGTATATACATTTTTCGATGTTTGTTGCTTTCCCATTTTTTTTTTAATCCAATCTCTTAGTTTCTATAATGCTAAGAAGACTACTTGATGTGTGCTTCTCAAAATTCTTTCAATGTTTTAGAACCTTGGTCCTCTCATATGGTATTGTGGTATTGTTTCCCTATTGATTTATCTCTAGACCAAGCCCTTAAACAATTCCTAGATTCTCATATTATTTGTTTGATGGCTCCTGAGGTTTATGTACTTCAAACCTCTCAAAAACTCTTAAATTTATGCATAAGTCTTTGATCTCAGATTCTCATGTATAGGACTTTTATCTCATGTTTAGCTGACTTTGTTCAATTTAATTTGCAAAAAGATTATTTAGAGTAGGTTTTTTTCTAGCTCGTCTTCCTTGGAAACTTCCTCTCATCCTTTAATGGTATGGTAATCTTCAGCTACCTTATGACTGACCTTAGCTCTGATACCATGTTGAGAAATCAATGTATGTAGATATTATGGTTTTTCTTCCTCTTTTTTGATAACTACCTATGATATGTGATGGTTTTGTCTACTTATTTATTATGTTGTCATTCATCAAGAAATTACCAAATCAAAAATACATGAAGATCACAAAAACAAGAGACACAAGGTGTAGGCACTTAGCCAGGGAAAAGCCCCTCTCCTAATGCAAAACCCAGTCAAACCTTTCTTCTCTACTAGAATCAAGTAAATGTGATACAATCCAATACCTTTTGACCAAGACAAATACCTCCTCCAATCACCAAGTCAACCCTCTTTTCAAATAGATAAACTATGCCAAATTCAACAAGAGTCAACACCATTCAGATTTTCTCCAATCGGAATTTCTGCCTCCTACAACACAAAATTTCAGACCTGTAGTCATTGCAGAAATTTCAGCCCCTGCAACTTGCCTAGAATCCATAGAAAATTCACCTGTGTGAAAGCGAGATGCCCAAAAGTTTGATTTTTGTTCTTCCTTTAATTTTTCCTTGTTGTCCTTGACTTCACACTTCTTTTTCTTGTTACTTCACTATAGACCAAACTTGTAGATGTATAGATTCCAAATAGCTTGAATTATCCTTCTATTTATATTGTTTCCACAGGGTCAAATTGCCCTAAAGAAGGCAAAATTCATGAAGGTAGGGCCGACCTGGTGAGGAGGTGAAATATGACTTTTTTGACTAAAAATTATTGGATTCCTTGAGCTCCAATAAATTTTGTGTGATAAGACAATGGTAACCACATTTCAAATAACAAAGTGATCAAATTTTATTAGATCCCTCACATTTTGGAAGAGCGATGGTTGTTTTATGAGAATGGATGGTGGTCAACATGTGTCATAAGGAAATATGGTTAGTGTATAATGGAGTGACTACTCAAAAATTAAAAGTTCATATGTTGGAAATTGTATATGGAAAACTATTTTGGATTTTTTTGAGTGTTGAAACTACTTTATAATACCATTGTTTTTTCTAAAAATGACGATGTCTAACTTGACCTTATCCACAGTTATTTCCTACTAATAATTGCATTTATGTTGCACGTATTACTAAGTGTACTTTCCCATGAATGATTATTTCATTGTTTGATGTAGGTATGATCAAATATTTTAGCTAAATTTTAAGTCATCAAAAAATTCTCCATGATTATCCTTCGAGGCAAAGGGCATTGAGAGAAGCTTGGTGAAAGGAAAGTTTGGTATATTGAATTCTTTCCAAACATGTAAGTAATTAGAAAGTTAGACTAACTTTTGAGAGTGTTTTAATGACAAAATATTAATCTAAGGTTCATTTCGTTTTAAAGAAAAAACTCTCAACCTTAGGTTCATTTTTTTTAATCTCACTCAGATAGTGTTATTTTTCTTCATAGAAAAATTCTTGATACATGTGTTTTAGTAGGATTACTGAAAAACACGAGGATCCACCTGGAACACTTTTTACACTAGTTCAAACTAATTTTTAAATTCAGCTCACAATGATCACATTTTTTACCTGTATGGTTCCTAATGTCAATTCGAAACGTCTACTGCTTCTAACTGATGCATTTTTTCCTTTTTGTCTCAGGGAGATTGTCATGCTACCTTAAACTTTACAATAGTTATGGACGTTCTAGTTATATTTATTTGTCCAAATAATGGATGGTCAATTAGTATCCCATCTTCAAAACAGTTCAAAAGTACTTTGCATATTTAATAAGTTTGTATGCCTATTTGTTTCTAATATTATTCTCTGTTCTGCAAGAGCCCTACGATTTGATTTTCTATATGTTACCTATTTTCTGGAAATTTCCATGTGATGGTGTGGTTTTTAGAGGACAAGGTTATGGGATAATAAGCGCTAGTGTAGACCAGAATGATGCACTTTCTATGTACTCTACAACCCATTATCATTTCCCTCAGATAAAGGTATAATGGAATACTTAAATAAACTACCAGACTTGAATAAAATGTCAAAAATCAGACCATGATGAGTAGATTCTGTACTATAAGCTCATCTAATAACTATCGATCATTAAAGTTGAAAACACCAATCATAATTTCTCTTATGGGTGCCCTAACCAACAAACACATACTCCTACTAAAATAAAATAGTAAACATGGACTTCGAAACATGCAAAATAGCATCTTTACTTTTCTATTAAATCTGAAAATAGAAATTGAAAGCAACAACTCCAAACTCATTCTTTAACCTCAAAATTGTGCACCTTCTTTTCTTTTGTAAACCAGGAATAAAATAGATACAACCAATTTGGATGCATGCACGACATCACCTCTACTAGGTGTAAGAACTCCTAATCTTAGTGAACCTGGCTGCAGAGATAACCGAGTCAAAAGGGGAGTGTGCTCTCCTAGATATTTGTGACTTTCATTAAGTTGGGAAACCTTATGCATGTGTGCCCCTTATATCTCAGGGAACTATACAATATATTTGTGCATGCAAAACTAATTAAGCCAAAACAATGATTTAGAACTTATTAGTGACCACGAGACAAATTTTTGGTTGTTAGAGTTAGAATCTCAGCTTACTAGGTTCCCATAGCTCTGACTTATGTTTGAGATTTTGAACTCTTAGAAAAATAATGTCATCATGTATGAGACTCAGATTATTGGATGATTTAAGTCACAAAGTGCATTTATATATTAAAAGTACCCACTCAGCTTGGTGGTAAAGTTTCATGCTGTCCTAGTAAAATGGTAGTTTCCATAAGTCATAAGATTGCATAGTTAGATACAAGGACTCTTATCCGATGGGTTCTATGGCCTTTAGAGCTCTATGCTTGAGCATATTGATATGTTGCCAAGTTGAATGCCAACTCTTGGATGTTTAGCCAAAGCAGATTGATGTGTCATCAAGATTCAAGGTCATAGTAGTTGTCTGCTTCTACTTGTATGTGTCCTCCATTTCATCAAAGATTCTGTCCCATATTGGACTTGTGGCTACTAAATGGACTTACTAACATACTATTATGGGAAAATCGAGCTAATCAGAGCTTGGTTGATGGTGCTCATACATGTGTGTACATCTTTGGCTCTACGTTAGATGCTTGGATTAATGACAATAAGACAAATTTTTTATTTTTAGAGTTAGAATCTCAACTTACTAGATTCCCATAGCTTTGACTTATGTTTGAGATTCTAAACTCTTAGAAAAATAATGTCATCTTGTATGACACTCATACTATTCGATGATTTAAGTCAAGGAGTACATTTATATCTTAAAATTATCCACTTAGCTTGGTGGTATAGTTTCATGTTGTCCTAGTAAAATGGTCTTGTCCATAAGTCATAAGATTGCATAGTTAGATACAAAGACTCTTATTTGATTGGTCATCTGGACTTTAGAGCTCTATGCTTGAGCTTATTGATATGTTTCCAAGTTGAATGCCAACTCTTGGATGCTTAGCCGAAGAATATTGATGTGTCATCAAGGTTCATGGTCATACTAATTGTCTACTTCTACTTGTATGTTTCCACCATTTCATCAAAGATTCATTTCATCAAAAAGTATGTCCCAAATCAGACTTGTGGCTAGTAAATGGCCTCACTAAAATACTGTTCTAGGAAAATCTTGAAACTATGAGAAGAGCATGTAATCTTCTTCTCCTCTTTCATTTTACCCAAGGTTCACATTGGATTTGCATGTTCAAGTGAGTCCTATGACCTTTCTCTTCCTCTGTTTTTCATGTCAAACTGTGGATGAGAATAGAGAAAATTTTCTCCTCGAAGGCAAATAAAATTTCCTCCTCATGCGGAAAAATTTGCATCTTATACCCCTCCTGTCACCACTAGTTATTCTATTTTGGTAGTTGAAACTTTATTGAATCTTTCTATGCACACACAATATTTTCCGCTGGACTTGGAGATTGTTTTGCTCTGTAGTGCTACTCCTTTCTCTTGGTATGGATATTTCAGTTGTAAGTCACTCTAATTAAGTGGATTGAGTTAGTTTGGGCATGAACCTTGCCTAATACAGATCTGCTAAATTCCCTTACTAACATACTGTTATGGGAAAATCCAGCTAAGCAAAGTTTAGTAGATGGTGCTCATACATGTTTGTACATCTTTGGCTCTACATTAGATGCTTGGATTAGTGAAAACGAGAAACATTTTTGGTTGTTAGAGTTAGAATCGCAGCTTACTAGATTCCCATAGCTTTGACTTATGTTTGAGATTCTGAACTCCTAAACAATAATGACATCTTGTATGATGCTCATCTTATTCGATGATTTAAGTCAGGGAGTGCATTTATATCTTAAAATTATCCACTCAAATTGGTGGTATAGTTTCATGTTGTCCTAGTGAAATGGTCTTATCCATAAGTCATAAGGTTGAATAGTTAGATATAAAGAATCTTATTCAATGGGTCATCTGGCCTTGAGAGCTCTATGCTTGAGCTTATTGATATGTTGCCAAGTTGAATGCCAACTCTTGGATGTTTAGCCTAAGAAGATTGATGTGTCATCAAGGTTCATGGTCGTATTAATTATTTGCTTATACTTGTCTGTGTCCTCCATTTCATCAAAGATTCATTTCATCAAAAAGTATGTCCCATATCAGACTTGTGGCTAGTAAATGGCCTTAGTAACATACTCTTCTATGAAAATCCTGAAACTATGAGAAGATCATGTAATCATGTGCTATCTTCTCCTCTTTCATTTTACCCAAGGTTCACATTGGACTTTCATGTTCAAGTGAGTCCTATGACCTTTCTCTTCCTCTGTTTTTCATGCCAAACTGTCGATGAGAATAGAGAAAATTTTCTCCTCGAAGTCAAATAGGATTTCCTCCTCATGTGACAAATTCTGCACCTTAGACCCATCCTATCGCCACTGGTTATTCTATTTTGGTAGTTAAAACTTTATTGAATCTTTCTATGCACACACAATATTTGCATCTAGACTTGCACACTATTTTTCTCTGTAGTGCTACTCCTTTCTCTTGGTATAGATATTTCAGTTGTAAGTCACTCTAAGAAAGTGGATTGAGTTAGTTTTGGGCATTAACCTTGCCCTAATACAAATATTATAAATGGCTTTATTAACATACTATTCTGGGAAAATCCAGCTAAGCAGAGTCTGGTTGATTGTGCTCACACATGTTTATACATCTTTGGATCTACGTTATATGCTCGGATTAGTGACAACGAGACAAATCTTTGGTTGTTAGAGTTAGAATCTCAGCTTACTGGATTCCCACAACTTTGACTTATGTTTGAGATTATGAACTCTTAGAAAAATAATGTCATCTTGTATGACACTCATCTTATTCGATGATTGAAGTCAGGGAGTGCATTTATATCTTAAAATTATCCACTCAGCTTGGTGGTATATTTCCATGTTGTCCTAGTAAAATTGTCTTGTCCATAAGTCATAATATGGCATAGTTAGATACAAATACTCTTATCTGATGGGTGATCTGGCCTTTAGAGCTCTATGTTTGAGCTTATTGATATTTTGCCCAGTTTCTATAGACATTTTTGGGCATTGCAACCCAAATCATATATGTCCATAAACCAAGGGCTTCTAAGTCCCTAAAAGGTGTGATTCACACCCTAAAGGAGCAAGGTCAGCTTATTACATCATCTCCCAGAAGTTCTCCATGGAAAACTGCTCAGAACTAGTCAAGACTGGACCATACAAACTGCTCAGTGAAAAAGTGCGATGCATATTGGAAATCCCTTCTGTAGGGTGTGATGAGCAAGAGTAGACAAATGGCAGAGACAGTGTGCAAGGTGGATGATCATGGAATCTTCCAGAAACTTCTCCTGTGACACTTGCCTCTCTGAATTCACCCAGGGAAGAGTAAGAGATCATGAATCTCCAAGTGGAACTAAGAACTATCAGAGAGAGAACACTAATCAAAAACCCAACAGCTGACTCACCCCCCTGCAAACATCTATATATGGATCCCTCATCACAGAGATCCAAAGGCTGGAATCTTGTATTTTGTAAGGAAGTGTTGTTGGTTTCTTGGTGGAACATCATAATGTTGGGTGATCTAAGCTTTTCATGAGGTGAAGAAGGGCTTTCATGCTGGGAGGATGATCAGATCAATGGGTTTTAATCCTCTTTGCTCTTCTTTAATTAATAAAGCTATTCGAGTTTTCCTCCACATTCTTGTATGTTTGATGTTATATGCATTTGTGTGGTCAATATATATCTGGTCCTATATTGTTTATGATTGTAGATCTCTGTACTTTAATAGTGTTATGCTGCTTTGACTCTACAGGTGCTCTCTGAAGCAAGGAAGGAAGTGGCAAAGATCTGTTAGAAGGGAGAGAAACTAAGCAAGGAACCAAACACAAGACTGAGGTTGGTACTCTGATTCTCTCCTATCTACTTCTCATAAACGAAAACGAGAATAACTTTAGTTTGTTTATTTCTAAGATAGCTACCCATCTTAGTGGGAATAGAAGCTCCAAGTCGACACTAGATTTCCTGATAACAAAATGGTGACTCCATTTGGGAGCGAGTAGCTTGTTTGCTTGTCTATATTTGCTTGTTTTATAAACTTATAGACGGAGCCTTAAGTTAAGCCAACTAGCCTTCGAACTGCATTTTCTATGCAAGTGCAAAGTAGATCAATGCTACTTTAGTCTATCTCTGGGTTTTGCTTATAAATTGAACAATCGATTTGCAAACATCTTAATTTCCCTGGTGGTGGCTCTAGTAACCTCATTAGATCAGCCCCTGTGATTTCTATTTACTGACTATCACTTGCTCGGCCTAAATCCCTGAACTGAACTGGAAATTGTGACCAAAGACCAAGTAAAGTCTTGTCCCTGTACCATCGCACCCTCTCTTTAAGGAAATATGGATGCGTCACACCTCCCATGTGCAGTAGGTGAGATGCATCCCTGTTTCCCTGTGTTACAGGTGCGATGATCAGAGAAGGCTAATTTTTCCTTCAGATTTTGGTTTTTATTCACTCTTCTCTGCTTTATTCAGGAGTTTTACTGTCTGTGATCAGTATACCACTGAGGAAACTTTCTTCCTTTCCATTATTCCACCTCCATCATGTAAAGAATTGTGAATGCTTTTATGTATTGTGCACCATTTACAGTTCTCTTTTACAAAGAAGTAGCGTAATCGAACTGTCATCTTTTGATTTGGAACTGTTGCAAGTTTCGTTTTCAGTCAAAGAAAAGAATCCTATTGTTCTTGATGGTCGATTATACTGTTACTCTAATTTGAATTAGTAGTGTTTCAAGTGTCGAAAGAATTTTTCAATTCAAAATTGCAAAGTGTTGTCATTCTCTTCCTTTTGTTTTTGAAGAGAAATTTGTTAGCATTGTCGCTTTGAAAAGATAATTTAGATTTGTACTCATCATTCTTTTTGTCATTCACACATTAAGAAAGCGGAAAACAAATAGATGCATGTGCATTTGCATTTAGACTGCTTGTTGGTTTGATTTAGTACAGTGCATCTAGTGTGTGCTCTCTACTCTATGTTGAAAGAATATCATCTCTCTTTCTTTAATATCTAGGATTTTCATTGCAAAATGAAGATTAAACGATTGTTTATCATCTTAGATTGCATTTTAGGAATTGTATATCTACATCACACTGTGAACCTGAAAGGAAAATTTCTTAAGAAAGATCAGATGTAAAATAAATTCAATGAACATAAAAACGCTTTGGAACCTAACGCACAATATTTAGAAGTCTAGGCTAGAGACGTATTCCGGCATTGTAAATCCTGGTAACTATCACTTTCATTGTTGGTTGGGTGATTCCTCCTCTTTAAGACAACAAGTGCCAGTATGGACTTGTGCTCCCATGTACCGTCAAGTATATATTGGGAGACCATAATAGGCTATATCCTTTATCCTTAGGAAGTCGTGTCTACCGCCCTATCAATCGCAATGCACTGAACCAAGCATTCAGGAAGATTGGTTGCCGTACTGTAAAAAGTATTTTGTAGTTTTGTGATTGGTTTGGTAATCCCTCTGTCTATATTTCCAGAGTATACGCTTTCGTTCATTTTCAGACTCCTTAAAGGAAAAGGTCCATCTAAGCACTTGTCACTTCAGGTTCATTAAAAATCAAAGGGGACTAGAGTCATCTTTTGCTTTTTCTTGACTCTTAAAAATTGAAAAAGCAAGTTGTGTCAAAGCATCTAAAATTTATTTTAATCGGAATAACATCACTATTACCTCGTGGTCTTAGGTTTAGAAAAATGGAGTCCACCAACCAAGGATTTCCCCTTGGAGGAAATCCTAGTCCTTTCTCCTCTTGGGGAGATGTTGGTGCACCTCATATGGCTACATTGTCCCTTCTAGGATTGACAATCGGCTTGCCAATATGGCTCTTCTCGACTTCTGTCATTCAAACCACTGTGATTCCTGAGCAATCAAATAAGCAACTAGATGATTCTAGAGTTACCCCCCAACCTTCTACTTTGTCCGTTTCTCCCTCTCCTCCTTCCTCTTCACTTGGAAAAGCTGGTAAAGCTAAAAATCAAGTAACTAAGAAGGAGAAGAAGGGGAAGGAGAAGAACGAAAAGAAGAAGAAGGAGCCAAAGACAAAAAGGGGTAGCCATGCAGCATCTAGCGACAATCCACACACTACACTGTCCAAACCTAAATCTCCATGTGTCATTTGCAAAGGAGACCACTATCATCGAGATTGTCCTTGCATCCCTCAGATCTTAAGTGATCGGTCTCCTCGTTTGCACAATCCAGTGTCGTCAACCTCTGACGGTCATGTTGAAAGTACACCGTCAACTAGTGAAAGCGAAGTCTTTGGACAGAAAAGGAAATGTAAATTTCCTTGCAAACTGTGTGAAGGGAATCACGTCGTCCACCGTTGTCCCTTCTTAGATGAAGCTAAAAGAGTCTTGGATAACCATCCTACTTCACCGCTACGGCTTCCTCTCGGATACAAGAAACTCTTGCCGAGTCCATCATTAGTTGAAAATCCAACTGACACGCCATTATGGTTGGTCAAAGCATCTATAATTGAACATAAACCCTCTAAATCCACACCAGACAAAAGTCAAAAGGTCGAGGTGGAGGTTGACCTGGTCTTTCCTTCAGAAGGTCCATCTTCAGATGATACAATCACTGAAGAGAATGAGAACGACACCATTCAAATTCTTTTTGTAAACATAGACTTCGATGAACATGGGGGAAATCTACCCATTCCTTTACTGCAGGAAGGAAGTTCGTCAGAGTTGTATCCGGCCGTCTATTTAGTCCCACCTCCAAGCAACCTAGTCGTTTCCTTCGATTGGAATCTACTGGGCAGACCCTGTCTACCATCTAATGTACCATTTTGAATCATTGTACAAGCTTACAGAATGGTCATGGTTGGTGCCATCATAGATGAAGGGGCTTTTGTGAGTATCCTTTCCTTAGCTGCTTGGAAAGCGCTTGGTTCGCCATCGATTATGCCTGAGATGAGAAATCTGATAGGCTTTGACAAAGGAACCAGTCAACCGTTAGGGATCCTTCCAAATGTGCCTATTAATTTGAGAAGGAAAACCGTGTATATGAACGTAATGGTAGTCCAAGGACCTCTAGACTCTAATCTACTCCTTGGGAATGACTATATTTATTTCATGGGAGCCATTGTCTCCTCACTCTTTCGAGTAATGTGTTTTCTGCATGAAGGCAGAATGGTCTAGCTTGTAGACCAGCTTTCGTTTCTCGGCTCACACATAGCTAATAGTCAAATTCCATCCCTAAATGGTCTTTTAATGGAAGGGATGTCTCATCAATCTCTAGCCCATCCACCTGAAGAATGCGAGTAATTCGGTGGTCATGACTGGAACCCAAGGGGCATGCACCCTGGTCTGCTTCAGCAGGAAAACTCTAAGTATAGAGTAGGTTTCCACGAAAGAGATATGACTAGTCCGACACCCGTCCATATAGGAAGATGGAATTAGTATGGAATAATATACCTCCATTAGAAGGTAGGCCTTTCTCGATATAACAAATGTTTTGTTTTCAAATTGAAGGGTAACCTGGAAAAGGTAGGCCTTTCCTGACAGAGCAAATGTTTTGTCTACAAATTGAAGGGTAACCTAGAAACTATACTTCACTATACCTGGGGACATGAAAATATTTTTGTGCGCAAGTGAAAAAAGACCAGTGTAATGCTAACTCTATAGTCCGCTAACTTCAACTGCTTAAGTTGGGTGAGTGGTCGAATCAACCGTTCGCCTTCGCAGGGGCGAAATGGCATCGACAAAGTAAAGGGCAGCATTTTCCTACCTGACCTTAGTACTTAACTAACCCCTAGGACAATAGTTGGTCGTTTCTAGCTTGCATGCGAGAGGCAGTGGAGCAACGCTTTGAAAGGTGCAAGCTCCATAAAAAATGGAATCTATCGATGAGATGTCCTTATTATACGACTGGCGCGAGCAGTTTTTATGCAAAGTTCAAGCTCGTTAAAAATTAAACCTAAGCAATGAGCAAATTTTTCCCCCAGAGTTTAAGCTCATTAAAAAATGAACCAATCAATGGTAAATAACCATTGTGAATGCATTATCATCAACTTTTGAGCCTTGTTCGTGTTCTCATCATCACCTCCACTCTGTTTTAGCCGATCATATGCCTCCATTTGATTGTTTACCCTTTTTGAGGAACATCTACGACAAGTGATCTTGTCAGCCATCCTTGTGACACTATTTTGATTGGAAAATTCCACACCTTACCTGGAATCAGCTGCTACCCGAAATTATCACTTGTTCCTCAAAAAACGAGTCTCCTTTAAGCTCTTTTCATCTAACTCGTAAAATATGAAAAGGTTGCCAAGCGATTGGCCTCTCCGGCTCGTTAAAGTCATCAGAAGTGCTATCTCTCCTCTAGATTTTAATATTTTTGGACCCGATGGATTATTACACAAAAAGATCGAGAGCTTGTTTTATTCAGCTTGTTAAAACTATCGAAAATTCATCCCTTTCGTACTATTTTAAACTTTTTCATACTTAAGGGATTATATGACGAAAAAGGATTATTGGAGTTTCCTTTCCGTCCCTTTTCAGACTCTCTAAAATTGAAAAAGGACCCAGTTATCATTGTCATTAAACTCGTTAAAATAAATAGCGACAAACTTGTCCATATAGACAAGAACAAGTTTCACTATCACTAGGCGCGTTAAAACATAGCGACGGGTTCGCCCGAAGGGCGACTTATAGAACAAGCATATGTTATCCTCCTCATGCTTGATAAAAATAAACAGGTACTAGTCAACAATGACTAGGGAAAAATTGGGAAGAAAACTTGAAGAAACTTTATTGGTAGCAAGTCGCTCTTGAACATGACACTTTCACTCCATGTCTGAGTCGGGTTGGGTTATTTCATTCACCGGTCATATTACCATTGGTCCATCGCACCATCCATCTTTGGGGTTAACGCTACCAATCCATTTTAGTGTCACCAATATGTTCAAGAGAAGTTGCTCAGAGTATTCACCTATGTCTCGTCCACTGCAATACATTCACACTCCATTCTTTCATGACCGCCACCTTGAACCTTGTATCATCAGATCATTTTCACCTCCACAAAATCATTTGCTCCATCCCGTGTCGTAGACGTGGGATTCATTAAGGCCCTCCTACGATGGGTCACTTCTTGTCGACATCAGCTCATTATCCAAGAAGTTGACCTACGAACAACCCCTTAAGTACTTTGAAGTTTGCATGCCTCAATGGCAAGTTTCTCACTTCCGGCGATAGGTTTACATCAATGGCCTTCGATCGAAATATTTTACATGGTGTTTGACGCCAAGTCCCTTTTTCACACCACGTGACTTGTACTGTCGTACCTTGAGGGTCATCATCATTATCAGTGATTCCTCTCGCACCTGTTAACAACTTACATCATTGGCTGGAAATCAGGTGATATCTTTCCATGTTCGACTCCAGAACATCTTTCACATGGATCGACTTGTACTTCGGGCGAATATTGAATGAGTTTGAAGACCATGGATCTAGTTTCATCCATCCGGGCTGTGATATATTCAGGAAAATAAAGACATCAAATGTACATCATTACCAAATAGATGATCATCCGAATCAAAGGATGATGGCTCTATCTGAATCATCAGTCTGCTACACAAACGGTTGTTTGTCCTATGTACATGAAAATGAATTTATAAAGCTGAGCATGGGAATGCCCACCTCAGCTAGATCATGAAAAATATTATGAAGATAATGTATTGTATTGTATCATATTACAGGTCGCCTTCTAGTTTGAAAAACTTCATATCCTCATGATAAAGCATTTCACCCGACATCAAAAGATTAACGACCTCATGCTTTAGGGGGAAACTGTTATAGACATTTTTGGGCACTGCAACCCCAATCATATATGTCCATAAACCAAGGGCTTCTAAGTCCCTAAAAGTGTTTCTTCACACCCTAAAGGAGCAAGGTCAGCTGATTACATCATCTCCCAGAAGTTCTCCATGGAAAACTGCTCAACACTGGTCAAAATTGGACCATACGGACTGCTCAGTGCTAAGGGTGCGATGCATCTCACCTGCTCAGTGCAAAAAGTGCAATGCATACTGGAAATCCCTTCTATAGGGTGCGATGAATGAGAGTAAACAAATGGCAAAGACAGTTTGCAAGGTGGATGATCATGGAATCTTCCAGAAACTTCTCCTATGGCACTTGCCTCTCTGAATTCGCCCAGGGATGAGTAAGAGATAATGAATCTCTAAGTGGAACCAAGAACTATCAGAGAGAGGACACTAATAAAAAACCTAGCAGCTAAATCACCTCCCTGCAAACATCTATATATGGATCCCTCATCACAGAGATCCGGAGGCTGGAATCTTGTATTTTTTAAGGAAGTGTTGTTGGTTTCTTGGTGGAACATCATAGTGTTGGGTGATCTAAGCTTTTAATGAGGTGAAGAAGGGCTTTCATGCTTGGAGGATGACGCTGGGTCAGATCAATGGGTTTTAATCCTCTTTGCTATTCTTTATATTAATAAAGTTGTTCGAGTTTTCCTCCACATTCTTGTATGTTTGATATTATATGCATTTGTGTGGTCAATATATATCTGGTCCTATATTGTTTATGATTGTAGATCTCTGTACTTTGATAGTGTTATGCTGCTTTGACTCTACAGGTGCTCTCTGAAGCAAGGAAGGAAGCGGCAAAGATCTGTCAGAAGGGAGAGAAACTAAGCAAGGAACCAAGTGCAAGACTGAGGTTGGTACTCTGCTTCTCTCCTATCTACTTCTCATAAAGGAAAACGAGAATAACTTTAGTTTGTTTGTTTCTAAGATATCTACCCATCTTAGTGGGACTAGCAGATAAGAGTGGACACTAAATTTCCTAATAACACCAGTTGAATGCCAACTCTTGGATGTTTAGCTGAAGTAGATTGATGTGTCATCAAGGTTCATGGTCATACTAATTGTCTGCTTCTACTTGTATGTGTCCTCGATTTCATCAAAGATTCATTTATTCAAAACGTCTATCCCATTTTGGACTTGTGGCTAGTAAATGACCTTACTAACATACTATTCTAGGAAAATCCTGAAACTGTGAGAAGAGCATGTAATCATGTGCTCTCTTCTTCTCCTCTTTAATTTTACCCAAGGTTCACATTGAATTTTCATGTTCAAGTGAGTCCTATGACCTTTCTATTCCTTTTTTTTTCATGCCAAACTGTGGATGAGAATAGAGCGAATTTTCTCCTGGAAGTCAGATAGGATTTCCTCCTCATGGGACAAATTTTGTGTCTTAGACCCCTCGTTTCGCCACTGGTTATTCTATTTTGGTAGTTGAAACTTTATTGAATCATTCTATGCACACACAATATTTGCCTCTGGACTTGGACAATGTTTTTCTCTGTAGTGCTACTCCTTTCTCTTTGTATGGATATTTCAGTTGTAAGTAACTCTAAGGAAGTGGATTGAGTTAGTTTTGGGCATTAACCTTTCCCTAATACAGATATGCTAAATGGCCTTACTAACATAATGTTATGGGAAAATCCAGCTAAGTAGAGTTTGGTTGATGGTGCTCATACATGTTTGTACATCTTTGGCTCTACGTTAGATGCTTGGATTAGTGACAACGAGACAAATTTTTAGTTGTTAGAGTTGGAATCTCAGCTTACTAGATTCCCATAGATTTGACTTATGTTTGATATTTTGAAATCTTAAAAAAATAATGTCATCTTGTATGACACTCATCTTATTCGAGGATTTAAGTCAGGGAGTGCAGTTATATCTTAAAAATATGCACTCATCTTGGTGGTATAGTTTCATGTTTTCCTAGTAAAATGGTCTTGTCCATAAGTCATAAGATTACATAGTTAGATACAAATAATCTTATCCGATGGGTCGTCTGGCCTAAAGAGCTCTATGCTTGAGCTTATTGATATGTTTCCAAGTTGAATGCCAACTCTTGGATGTTTAGCCGAAGAAGATTGATGTGTCATCAAGGTTCATGGTCATACTAATTGTCTTCTTCTACTTGTATGTGTCCTCCATTTCAGCAAAGATTCATTTCATCAAAAAGTATGTCCCATATCGGACTTGTAGCTAGTATATGGCCTTACTAACATACTGCTCTAGGAAAATCCTGAAACTGTGAGAGGAGCATGTAATCATGTTCTCTCTTCTTCTCCTCTTTAATTTTAGCCAAGGTTCACATTGGATTTTCATGTTCAAGTGAGTCCTATGACCTTTCTCTTCCTCTATTTTTCATGCCAAACCGTGGATGAGAATAGAGAAAATTTTCTCCTGGAAGTCAGGTAGGATTTCCTCCTCATGCAAATTTTTTTTAATCTTATACACCTTCTGTCACCACTGGTTATTCTATTTTGGTAGTTGAAACTTTATTGAATCATTCTATGAACATGCAATATTTGCATATGGACTTGGACACTGTTTTTATTTGTAGTTCTACTACTTTCTCTTGGTATGGATATTTCAGTTTTAAATCACTCTAAGGAAGTGGCTTGAGTTAATTTTGGGCATTAACCTTTCCCTAATACAGATCTTGTAAATGACCTTAGTAACATACTGTTCTGGGAAAATCTATCTAAGCAGATTTTGGTTGATGGTGCTCATACATTTTTGTACAACTTTGGATCTACATTAGATGGTCAGATTAGTGACAATGAGACAAATTTTTGGCTGTTAGAGTTATAATCTTAGCTTACTAGATTCCCACAACTTTGACTTATGTTTGAGATTCTGAAATCTTAGAAAAATAATGTAATCTTGTATGACACTCATCTTATTATATGATTTAAGTCAGGGAGTGCATTTATATCTTAAAATTATCCACTTAGCTTGGTGGTATAGATTCATGTTGTCCTAGTAAAATGGTCTTGTCCATAAGTCATAAGATTTCATAGTTACATACAAAGACTCTTATCCGATGGGTTGTCTAGCCTTTAGATCTCTATGCTTGAGGTTATTGATATGTTGTCAAGTTGAATGCCAACCCTTGGATGTTTATCCGAAGCTGATTGATGTGTGTTGAGATTGCAATAAGATGATGGAGCTTAGTGGAAAGAAGTCGCCTTCACTAAGTGGGCCCACATGCTATTTTTGGCGCAAGTCTATTTTTAGACTATGTCTATTTTTAGACATATGGATCATGGTCTATGAGTTGTAGGATGCTATTTGTGGATGATTGGTCATGTTGGTAAAAATAGATGGACTTCTATTTTTAGACATATGGGCGGAGTCTACTTTTAGATTGGCGGGCTAAAAATAAAACAGTCGAATATTATTAGCTCTTAATAATATTTGGACTTTTTGAGAGGAATTCGGATTCTCCACACTGTTCATCTTTATATTGGTCGACGTTTTGAGTCTAGACCCAGACTCATCATCAGGACTGATATACGGAGAAAAGAAAGAAAATGGTTTTGATAAATATGTAATGGGCATATGTAAAGACAGTATGGCCGACTAAATGTCTGTTTATTGCTATTATTTCCATTATTTATATTATTATTTAAATCATTATCTATCATTATTCATATTATTTATATTATTAATCATTATTATATATTGTTTTAATCATAAGATTGTTTTAAATTTATTATTTATTATTATTATTCATTTTATTATTATTAATCATTATTTATATTATTATTTATATCATAAGTTTATCTTATCATTTACCATTATTTATATTATTATTTATATCCTAAGTTTGTTATTATTCTACTAATTAGTTATTCTAAAATTGAATTGTGATGGTTTTATACTATGTGTTTGAAATAATTGTGATGGTTTTATGTTATGTGTTTGAAATAATTAATAAGTTATGTACTAAAATGTAATCTATCTATAAACCCTTATTAATGTGTAATACTATGTAAGGTCTATAATATTAATGATAAAATAAGTTTATTATATTGTTAATTTATTAATTCAATAGAAATGTTGAGTTATAAGCTATTATATTTAGATGATTGAATTAATCAATAAGTTCTATTATACTAAGTACCATTATATTATGTTACTTTTTATAATTTCCAATGTGTTGCGTAATTAATTTATTTTAAGGGGTTTATATTATTATTTATCTACCAAGTTTATTATGCTGCTCCTAATTAATTTGAGAATTTGGTAATAAGTTATTAATTAATCTATTATGTTGTTAATGAATTAAAATTAAATAGAGAAATTAGTTGTATGTCATTTTATTAGTTGAATGTTATTTTATTTTAAGGGGTTTCTATTATTATTATCTACCAAGTTTATTATGTTGCTCCTACTTAAATTGAGAATTTGGTAATATGTTATTAATTAATCCATTATGTTGTTAATGAATTAAAATTAAATAGAGGAATTAGCTGTATGTTATTATTAGTGGATCAAGTTCTATATTTAACCTAGTTACAACTATTATTGAGAACTTATATTATTATTCATGGGGGGTGAGCAAAGAGTTCCAATTTTTTCTAATTTCCAAGCCTCCATCGCTATTAAGATTTCAAGGGTGTTTTATGATTTCAATAGCTTCTCTAACCTTTCGCTTGAAATGGTGATCTTCATTGGCAATGACCTTGGTGTCTTCAAGGCATATATGGTGATTAGTTTTACCTACATGCTCAGCCAAGGCTGAAGTGTGGGTTATTTCGTTACGAATATCTGCACTATGTTCTTTGAGCCTAATCCTCATGGACCTACCAGTTTCTCCTATATACTGATCCCCACAAGAGCAATTGATGATATACACCCCTTTCTGCTGAAGTTGTTCTTGGCTGTCCTTAACAAATTTCATTCTTTGTTTGATGGTTGACCAGGGTTTGAACGCAGTGTTTATATTTTTATTTTTGAGGATTTTAGCTATCTTGTCTGTGACTCCTTGAATGTAAGGAAGGTAGGCATTAGAGGTTGAGGGTTCTTTTGCCTTTTTTTTATTATCATCAGATTTGGCCTTTTGAATGGCTTTGAATATGCTTTTATTGTTGTACCCTAAGTTGGCAAATGTTCTTTTTAGGTAAGAAATTTCTTCTTCAGTATGGTTTATATCCGAAATTCTACAAGCTCTAGTGAAGAGGGTCTGTAGTACCGCTATTTTTTGAGCTGGGTGGTGGTGTGAATCAGCGTGTAGGTAGTTATCGGTATGGGATTTATTTCTAAACACTTTATGACATATGGAACCATCATTTCTTCTTATGAGGAGAATGTCCAAGAAAGGTACGCAATTATTTTCTTCTACTTCCATTGTAAATTTGATGTCTTTTGATATGCTATTAAGATGGTCTAAAAACTTGTTAAGCTCATTCTCGCCATGACTCTAGTTGACACTGGTGTCATCTACAAACCTAACCCAAGATTTAGATTTTAATGGGTATGAATCCAGAGCCTTCTTCTCGGATTTTTCCATGAAAAGGTTTGCCATGATAGGCGAAAGAGGTGATCCCATAGCAACACCTGAAGTTTGTTCAAATATTTCACCTTGGAAGAAGAAGAAGGTGGAGCGAAGAAAGATTTAAGCTAATTTTGCAGTCTGGGGGTCTGCCACTTCTTTAACTACTTGAATTGCTTCATCTAGAGGGATTTTGGTGAAGAGTTGGACTACGTCAAAACTAACGATTTTATCTCCGGGATATAGCTTAGTATTTTTAATGTATTTGACAAATTGATTGGAATCTTTAATGTAAGAACCCTCAACCTCTAATTCCTACCTTCCTTACATTCAAGGAGTCACAAACAAGATAGCTAAAATCCTCAAAAAGAAAAATATAAAGACTGCGTTCAAACCCTGGTCAACCATCAAACAAAGAATGAAATCTGTTAAGGACAGCCAAGAACAAATTCAGCAGAAAGGGGTGTATATCATCAATTGCTCTTGTGGGGATCAGTATATAGGAGAAATGGGTAGGTCCGTGAGGATTAGGCTCAAAGAACACAGTGCAAATATCCCTAACGAAAGAACCCGCACTTCAGCCTTGGCTGAGCATGTAGGTAAAACTAATCACCATATATGCCTTGAAGACGCCAAGGTCATTGCCAATAAAGATCACCATTTCAAGTGAAAGGTTAGAGAAGCTATTGAAATCATAAAACACCCTCGAAACCTTAATAGGGATGGAGGCTTGGAAATTAGCAAAAATTGGAACTCTTTGCTCACCCGCCATGAATAATAAAATAAGTTCTCAATAATATTTGTAACTAGGTTAAATATAGAACTTGATCAACTAATAATAACATACAGCTAATTCCTCTATTTAATTTTAATTCATTAACAACATAATGGATTAATTAATAACATATTACCAAATTCTCAATTTAAGTAGGAGCAACATAATAAACTTGGTAGATAAATAATAATACAAACCCCTTAAAATAAAATAACATTCAACTAATAAAATAACATACAACTAATTTCTCTATTTAATTTTAATTCATTAACAACATAATAGATTAATTAATAACTTATTACCAAATTCTCAAATCAATTAGGAGCAGCATAATAAACTTGGTAGATAAATAATAATATAAACCCCTTAAAATAAATTAATTACGCAACACATTGGAAATTATAAAAAGTAACATAATATAATGGTACTTAGTATAATAGAACTTATTGATTAATTCAATCATCTAAGCATAATAGCTTATAACTCAACATTTCTATTGAATTAATAAATTAACAATATAATAAACTTTTTATCATTAATATTATAGACCTTACAAAGTATTACACATTAATAAGGGTTCATAAATAGAGTACATATTAGTACATAACTTATTAATTATTTCAAACGCATAGCATAAAACCATCACAATTCAATTTTAGAATAACTAATGAGTAAAATAATAACAAACTTAGGATATAAATAATAATATAAATAATGGTAAATGATAAGATAAACTTATGATATAAATAACAAACTTATGAAATAAATAATAATATAAATAATGATTAATAATAATAAAATAACAATCTTATGATATAAATAATAATATAAATAATGATTAATAATAATAAATAATAAATACAAATAATGATAGATAGGAATTAAATAATAATATAAATAATGATTAATAATAATAATAATAAATATGATTAATATTAATAATAATTAATAATAATAATAATGTAATAATAATAATAAAATTAAGATTAATAATAATAATACAAATAATGTTAATGATAATATATAAATAATGATTAATAATAATAAAATAATATGAAATAATGATAGATAAATGATTTTAAAATAATAATATAAATAGTGGAAATAATAGCAATAAACAGGCATTTAGTCTGCCATACTATCTTTACATCAGCCTATTACATATTTATCAAAACCCTTTTCTTTCTTTTCTCTGTATATCAGTCTTGATGATGAGTCTGGGTCTAGACTCGAAACGTCGACCAATATAAAGATGAACACTGTGGAGAATCCGAATTCCTCTCAGAAACCACACCACAGTAATCTACAATCCAAAACTTCTTCATACCTGGAGTTTCTCAACTTCTTGGGAGGACGACCATTTCCATTTCGAGCAACGGCAACATTCCTCTTTCCTTTGTTGTTGAACTTGTTGTTCCTTTGATTTTCATTGCCCTTGGAGTTGTTATTGTTGTCATCATCTCTTGGAGTATCCTTCTTATGAGGACACTCTCTAGCGAAGTGGCCAAACCTGTTGCAATTGAAGCACCTTCCTTTCCTTCTTTGAATCACAACTTGAACCCTTGTCCTTGATTCCTTGGACCAGGATTGTTCCTTCTCTTAGAATGAGCAGAGAAGGCAGTAGGATTGTTTCCATTTGAGGGCTTGTCTCTTTCCACCATCCTTATTTCTTCTTGAGTGCATCTCGCCAATAGTTCATCAAATCTCGGAATCTTATCATTGATGAGGATGGTAGTGTTGAACACATCCCAATCTCTTATAAGTCCCCCAAGTGCAATAAAAGAGAGCTCTTTGTCACCAGTGACTTCGCCAATAGATAGGACTCAGGAGATCATTCTTGATCTCAGTAATCCTCATGAAGTAGGATTGGATGGATTCCCCTCTATCCATCTTGATATCTTTCAACTTGTTCTTGAGAGAGAGAATTTGATTTGCATTGTTTACTTTGAAGTTTGAACATCCCAACCAAATTTTCATACATCTCCTTAGATGTTTCCAAATCAGAAATATAGGCAACCAAAGGTTTATGAATGGAATCGACAATAATCTTCTTAGCTTTAACCTCACCTTTCTTGTACTTGGTTTGTGCAACAGCAGATGCATTTGAAGGAGGCTTTGTTATTCTTCCTTTGACATAGTCCATGGCATCATTTTCTTTTGATGTCAAATCCAAAGTCATCTTCCATGCATGATAGTCGGATTTGTCCTTGAGCTTGTGCTCGGATTTGAAGAAAGATGTAGTCGTCATTGGGACTAGTTCCAGGTCCTTGTCTAACAACTTCCCTTAGTGATTGCTTTGCTTCACTCTTGTTTGGGTTTTGTCTTCATCTGAGCTTTGATACCATATTAATTTTGGATAAAAATGGTATGTTTTATGCTTTAGCACAATTTACTTCAATGTTCCTTATCAGCCCAATGACAATTTCCAATTATCTTTAGTAGCAATCACATTGACAGTGAATGCAAATAAAACATAAAAAAATGTGCAGAAGATAAGCCAAGACAAGAGGACACAAGACGTGGCGGATGCCAGGGACAAACCCCAATGTGGGGTAACCCTTTGATCAAATCTTCTTATTATTCTTCAATAGTTCAGCAGAGAGAGGGTACAAATATTGAAATACATGCCCAACACAAATCTGCCAAATTAGTAGTCAAATCAGCAATCAATGTAACCCTAACCAGAAAGTCAACGGTGGCCAAAGCTGCCCCAAAACGTCTTCCTATCAGCTCGGTCAACAGCAGAAGAATGTGGCCTCCAAAGAGGGTCAAAGTCAACCCAAAACAAGCTTGGTCAACCCAATCAAAGTCTGTTGTTCTACGGTCAAACCAAAAAGTCCACGCAACAGTCAACTCGATCAAACAGTCTCCAATCACTTTGAAATTTGTGCCAAAAAATGTGATCTGCAGAAATCGAAATACTGCCCCCAAAACAGAAGTCAATGTTGGTCAGATATTGTTGGTCAACACATGCCCTAGTCCTGAAATTTTTGGCCTTCAAAAGGAGTCCAAAAATTTGTCTTCCTTCCACGCATGTGAATAAGAGAGCCTCCAAGTTGTATGAACCAATCAAGAGAGGAGAGAGAAGATGATGTGATGAGATGAGTGATGTCCAAATGAGAGAAGGGTCACTTCTATTTATACACTTCGTTGAAGGTGAGAAGACACATCCATTGGGATTCATGAGCCTACATTTGATTGAGGTCGACCTAGGCAATTTGTCCATGAGAATGAATAAATTCAAAATCCCATTTCTGCTTGTCAGAATGAGATGATCTTTATATCAAAATTGTACCTCTCGAAGAGAGGAATCCAATGCAATAATCATCTCCATCATATGTGTTGTCCTATGGTGGAATTTGGCCCTAGATGCCAATTTTAACAGCCTGTCGTTCATGTTTGGTTTATAGAATCCTAGTAGACATTAAAGATTTTGAATCAGAAGAGTTCTTACAAATTCTCTGAACTCGTAACCAAGAATTTGATCAGCTAACTAACATTGGGGAGGGCATACTAGCATTAACCCCCATATTTCCTCTGTTGCAAATCTAGAGGTCTTCATCTAGCTGGTGCTCAAACTTAGTTTCCAGAGACAGCTTTTCATGTGTCAAAGGAGGTTCCTATGGAGTTCAGATGCATGATGGTTCATTGATATGATCCCGATTCAAATTCAAAGATACTACACAGGTCTTTCTATCAATTTTGGAGGAGATTGTTATTAGTAGTCTTCATACTTTTTAGGAAGCAAAGTTCAGAGGCCAGCATGGTAGTGATGATTACAAATATGGAATCCTTGCAAGTTCATGGTTCCAATGAACTTTTCCAGAGTGACACGCATGATACTGTTATTTTTAGCAGTTACAGTTCCGAGGCTTGCAGTCAATGAGTACATATTCAGATTTCTTGCAGGAAACCGACTCTGATGAGCCTAATTACATTGACATGCAAAGATTTCCTATTGTTGGCAATCAGCCTTACAGAGTGACATGTGACATGGGAAGTGGCACGTGGCAACTTCAATGGTGACACACGGCAGTCTCTTTTATGAGTGACAGGTGGCAACAAGGTCAAGGCACATGCATGGGTTGGAGTGATGTGGCACGTGCTGGACTTGACAGGGTGTGTGCTTGAGTCAACTAGAGGTAACTAGGATGCATGCATTACTTTGGGAGTGAGGTGGCACATGGAGAGCTTAATGAAGAGAAATGTTCAGTCGACTAGGTGCATGCTTCAATTGACTGGTACACATGCATCAGTTAAGGAGACATATGAGGTAGTTTGCTGAAAATATCTAAAAGGCCAGTTGACCGCATTCAGGAGATAAATAGCGCAACTTGTTTAGTGGACTAGAGCGGGCACCAATGTTGTGAAAATCACGATCGGGATTAAATCGGCGCGGGGAACAAATCGTAAAAATCAAGAAAAAAATCGGAAAAAATCGGGAAAAAATCGTTTGGTACAAAAATATTCATTTTTTTTCAATTTTTTTAAGATCTAAAGTTAAAAGTTTATAAAATCGTGCTGCCCCGACCCCCCACGATTTTTTCAGTAAAAATCGGCAAAAAAAAATTTAGGCAATTTTTTCGTATAAAAATCGCGATTTGATCGGCAAGGTGAAAAAATCGTGATTTTTTCATTAAATCGCGATTTTCACAACACTAGTATCTACACCTTGCAAGGTCTAAATTTTGAAGTTTTTAGTTTCAACAAAAGAGCAAAATTAAAAGTTTGATAAAAAAAAATTGTTATAAGGAAGAAACTTGTTCCTCTCATGCACTACTATGGGTCAATTCATGCGTACATGGTTGACAGATGGAGAAGTTTACTTTGTGTCTTAAGCATGAACCATATTGGATTTCCAATAGCTTATGAAAAGTGATTCTTCTAATATTGATGAAGAAAAAAATCGCGATTTTTTCAAAAAATCGCTATTTTTTCAGTAAAAATCGGCAAAAAAAAATTTAGGTGATTTTTTCGTATAAAAATTGCGATTTGATCGGCAAGGTGAAAAAATCGTGATTTTTTCATTAAATCGCGATTTTCACAACACTGGTGGGCACACTTCATCATCAGTTGTTAGGTCCCTATAATACTAGTGTAGCCCCTACATTGTTATTGTTGTGCCCCATAGAAGCCTATTATTGTTATCGTTGTGCCTTTACATCATTATGTTATGTAGGCCCTAATTATATTTTGACCACTTAGACTCCTATATACACCAAGGAGGTCTTGTCATTTGAATCATCCTAGAATTATTCATTTATGTGATGTAAAAGGAGGTTGCCCCACTCAAAGAGGCTTATTTTTTGTGATCTGTTAACATAACATTGGGTATCGGTGTTGAAAAATGTGTAACTAGGTTCGGTTTTCATAAATATGAAAAGTAATTTTGATTCTTGTATAATGTAAAATGAAAGAAAAATTATTATTGTTATTTTTGGAGCATGGGTTTCATGTTCAAGGTCTTTTATTTTAGAGGTCAAGCACCCATTGAGTGCTTCTAGGGTTTGTCCTAGCTCAAGAAGTCAAAAGAGTCATTGTCATATGTTGAAGACCCCTTTGGGCACATTGTAACTTGTAAAAAGAGTTATTTTTGTACTTTAAAGTGTCAAGAAACCCTCCAAGGCCAAGTCGGTCTGCCAACAAAGAAGTCGGCCTAATTTGACGAACTTCGTCCACCTTGGAAGCCTACATATAGGAGGGAACTCGACCTCCTAGAGACAATTCATTCTCTCATCAAGTGCGCGAAGAAGAAGAAGAAAGAGGCTAGCAAAGGAAGGATGAGGACAAAGATAAAGTGATTGGGCTATTTTCTCTCTCTCTCTCCTCACACGTGCGAAGGAAGGAAGCTAGGGTTTCTGCTATTGGGTTAGGGTTTTGTTGTTGCAAGCTCAAACTTGGAAGAAGTGTAGAAAGAAGGTCAAAGGAGGGCTCATTAGGTCATCCTCAAGCCCTAGAAGAGAAAGAAAGTCAAGTGAAGGTCTGAAGAAGTCTTGGAAGGTCGAAATAAGCACACACATGTGGAAGCAACTACTGTTGGGAGGACCGAAAATTTCAGACCTACAGTAGAAGCCAAAATTATGTTGCTGGGGATCGAAGTTGTGTTGTTGTAAGAGATTTCACTGGGTTTAACTTGGTCCTGGAAGGGTGTTAGTCTTGGTCTAGAGGTCTTGGAATTCGTCAATTGAAGAATCTATAAGAAGAGGAGATTTACAGGTTTTCCTCTTAAGTTGCAAGGTTTTGGCCCTGGCTTGCAGCCTATATCCTGTGTTCTTGTGTAATATTGTTCTTCTTGTTTTGGTAGTTGTATGATGATAAGAAAGAACATAATAATAAGAGAAGCAGCTAATAAGTAAGATAAAATAAAAAGACATCACAAGCAATTATCATAGAAGTAGAAATCATCCTAACTAATGCCTTGTAGATTTATCAACAATCAGAGCTTTGGATCCCAGGGTCTTGCTGCTTCAAATAGGTCATTTTGGCATTTTCGCTATAACTTTCTTTCTACGAGGCTTCAAAAGCAAAAAAATTTACCATGTGGAGTAGAAATCTTACTGAACTTCATGTAAAAAATTCAGATCTTGGTTCACTCTATTTTTGGAGATATGGTCCAAGGAATTTAGGGTTTCTACATCCTCCAAAATTCAGTCTCAAACAGGTGACCTAGGGAAAATCGTCATAGCCTTCTCTTCAAGCATCGGATTTGAATTGCATAAAAAGTGACTAAAGTGCACAGATTGTAGTTTCTTGGGGACGAATTTCAGGGCCAAAGGTCAAAATAGTGACACATGGTAGTGCGTACAAGTTCGCTATACTAAACAAGTCCATAATCAAGTCATCGTGGGAAATTTGGTATAGTGTTCCCTTGAAGAATCCAATTTCGGCCTAACTTGTGGGGTTGGAAAGAAGACTCGGAAAACTACCTCAGGACGAAGTTTCAGAGCTTTGGAAGCCACAATTTCAAGATCAAGCTCCAAAAAAAAAAATGTGTATTTGGTTCCAATATGCCTCGCAACAAACAAATGGATACACCCAGCAAGCCAACAGAAAGCTCTACTATGACACCTAAAGAAGAGGAAGAAATGCAACAAGATATATCAAAATTACTGGACGAAGTTCAACAGATTTAACTCTCACAAAGAGCAACCAAAAATGAATTATATCATTTAAAAGCAACAATAAAAGGGGACATGGGAGTTTTGAAGGATGGTTTAAAAGCAGACATGAAAGCGATGATGAATGTCAAGATGGAAGGGTTGAAGGAAGGTTTGACATAGTTGTTGCAAGAAAGTCTTCCTACTGGTGACAAGGTATTCCCTGAAAATAAGGATGAGGACAAATGTAATGTGAATTATGATTTTAGAGACTCCAACAATGGGTTGAAGACTAACCACATTCCAAAGATAGATATGAAGAAGTTTGATGGCAAGGATTCGATAACATGGATACCACATATGAAGCAGTGGTTTGATCTACACGATGTGCAACACACACAAAAAGTACACATTGCATCTTTATATTTAGAACCCAATCAATTTGAATGGTATCAATGGCTTTGTTCTCGTAAAATCCTTATGAAGGAATTGATAACACATTATGTATATCAAAGAGTAATACCTTCTTAACCCAAATGATAAATCTCAAACAAAATGGTTTAGTTGCGAAGCACATTGAGGACTTCTAGAGATTGAATATCAACATAATTGATATTCCAAAGTAGCATATGATTGACGTCTTCATAGGGAATTTAAAGGATAACATCCAACATGAGGTTCGCCTTTGGGAACCTCGGTCATTGGGGAATGCATTCAGGGTGGCAAGAAAAGTTGAAAGCAAAATTATGGCAACAAGGAGGTCTACCACTTGTAACGATAAATATGGAAGTGTTGTTGCTCTTAGCTTCCCACAACCTACAAGGTTGGCACCACAACTCGAGGAAAAAAGAGCAAAAGAGCTTTGTTGCAGTTGTGATAACAAATACACTAAATGTCATAAGTGTGTCGAGAAGAAACTACTTTACATAGATTGTGAAGAGGAGGAAGAAAAGGAACAAGAAACATCAAAAGAAGAAGATATACACCAAGAACCAACCTGAGGGGCTGAAAAAAAAAAACAAAAAATAAAAATAAAAATAAAATAAAATAAAAAAATAAAATAAATAAATAAAAATAAAATAAAAAATAAAAAAAAATAAAAAATAAAATAAAATAAATAAAAAAATAAAAAATAAATAAATAAATAAAAAAATAAAAAATAAAAAAAATAAAAATAAAATAAAAAAAAAAATAAAAAAATAAAATCACTTATCTTGCAAATGCTTGGCGGGATGACCACTCCTCAAACTCTCAAGATAGAAGGATATATCAAGAAGAAAAAGGTATTAGTACTGATTGATTCATGTTGTAATCATAATTTTATTCAATGTAAGATAGCCAAGGATTTGAATTGCTTTCTATACCCAGCACTAGAGTGTCAAATGATGGTTGCAAATTGATGAACTATAAATTGCTCAAGGAAATGACATAATATCAATCTAACCATGGGGGAATACGCATTGAATAGTCCAATGCTTTCCATTCCAATGGGTGGTACAGATGTTGTATTAGGGGTCCAATGGTTACAATCTTTGGGGACGATAGCTTTTAATTTTCAAGAACCTTTTCTAAAATTTTTCTCAGAAGGAAAGGAAATTGAATTAAGGGGTATCACAGGGAAACCTAGGAATATAATCAACTCTAATGGCATGACAAAGCTTTTGAAGAAGGAACAATAGGGGGTAATTGCACAATTATGTTTATTAGTTGTTCAAACATCTAAGTCATCCATTTCTACAAATCTCTAAAAAGTCCTTGACAATCATTCCAAGGTATTTGAGACACCTAAAGGTCTCCCACTTATCCGTGATCACGATCATGGTATTCACTTGATTCCAAGAAGTGTTCCTCCAAACATTAGACCTCACAGATATCCTTATGCCTAGAAGAATGAAATTGAACATATGGTCGCAGAAATGCTAAAGGGAGGTATAATTCAACCCAGCGAAAGTTCCTTCTCTTCTCCAATAGTATTGGTGCACAAAAAGGATGGTGAAGCAACAGAAATTATATCTTGTTGAAGTTAATGTAAAAATACACAAAAGGTATTTGTAATAATAATTTATTAATATATAAAATATACAAGGATGTTGGAATGTACAATGAAGGCCCGCTTATATACTAGCCAGGTGTCTTTCATGACCGGGCATGTATACTTAAATATCATATTTTGATTATTAATATTAATATTTATTTATTTTATTTATATAATTTAATTTGTAACATTGCTTCCTCTTCGAAAAAGCTTCCCTCAAAGCTATTCACTAATAATTCTTCTTTGCCACTCTTCCGGTATGTTAGTATCGGTACTTTGTTTGGAATCAGGTTTTTTTTTGACTTTTTCAAAAAATTTTTGTTTTGTTTTTTATTAAGTAATAATTTTTAATTTATTTTTATATTAACTATATATCAAATTTAACTTTTTATTATAAATTAAATAATAATTCGTTTAACTTGTAATTAATATAAATATTAAATTAATTTTATAGATTAATTAGTGCCACTTGGATGGTCGTGGAAAAAGGTATACCGAACCGGAAGTCTTGCATTCAAAGTTGTGCTACACAAGATGAGATGTAGTCCTACCAAGCTTCAAATATATTATATAATATAAATATATATCATAAGATATACTAATTGAAATTAATTATATGATATACTTTATATATAACTATAGGGGCGCGGGAGGGGACAAATCTCATCTATTCGAAAGGAATCATTGAATTAGTTATGCTTGGGGCTAGGCCAGAAGACCAATAATCAAGCAGAAGCATATGGAATGCTCCTGGGACTAATCCTGGCACAAAGAAATGGGATAAAAAAAATTCAGGTGTTACGAGACTCCATGATCATCATAAGGCATATGATTAACACTTCAAAAGCTAAGAGCACTAACTTGAACCAAATCATTATGAGAGCCCAGAACTTGCTCCCTACTTTCAATTCGGCATCCTTCTACCATGTCCTGAGGGGAAATAACCAAGATGCTAATAGACATGCTAATAAGGCATGCCATCTGGAGGAGTAAAAAAGTGTAATAAACGATGTCGTGGGCACGACAAATATTCCTTAAGAAAATGAAGAGAGACGTATGTAGGTTGTTATTAAAGTCTCGTAGGAACGCTAAGGAAGTTGAAAAGTCGGATTTAGCATATCATAACGATATGAAGCCCCCCATCCTCCCCCTAGCTCTCCCTTGCCGCTTCCTCCCCCCCCCCATCCTTCCCTCCCTCCTGCCTCCCTTCCCCTTTTCCCCTTTCCACCTCCCCCGTGGCCCCTCCCTTTTCCCCCCTGTCACATCATCATCTGCAAGTTCCAGCCAGTCATGAAGACTCACGGCAAGCCAAAAAATCACACTCAAAAAAGACGTGGCGTCATATGGCATTTTAGTACCACACTTGTTCCAAGCTTAAGTCAAACCGTGCGGCTTCATTGTTCTTTCCCTGGTTCTTGGAGAATTGGGCGGTGCATCACCTTGGGCATCTATAAGGATTTGAGAATTACGAAGCAGAATTTAATTCAGGTTATCAGTGAAGTCGAGCTCGCTTGTGGGAGAATAGTGGGGATGGCTGATAGAGATCAGGGGTTTGGTGGGAAATTAATGGAGGATGGTAGAGTTATGGAGTACTCATGGGATATCAATTACAACAATCTCCTCGCTCATCTCTGCATCACCTCTCGGTCAGGCAGCAGTTATAAAGTGAAAAACGGTATGTGGATTTTGTATGTTTTAAGGTTTGAGAGTGGGACGGTGGCCTCTGCAAAAGCCTAGTGGCTAGATCCGAGGTGGCTGATCATTAGTTTCTGTGTCACGGAGGCAGGGATTCATGCTATGAAAAATCGTAATGAGGGTCGGAAGGTCTACCCGTCTGAGGTTTTAAAGGAAAGCAACGAAATTCTAAGTATAATTGAAGGGTCGCAAGCATTGGAAGGTCTGGGATTTGGTAATTCTGAGTGTTTGCAATCATACTGGCTTTGGGACACTAGGTGGGTTCGTAATTCTCTCTGGAAGTGGGAGGAGAATTAGAGTTGGAGTGAGGTTGGCAGGTGCATGCTAGCCGAGGAGCAGAGCAATCTCTGGAGGGCTAGAGAAGGTGCCTGGCTACGGGAGAACGTGGAAAACAGTGACAAATACTGGAGCCTGATAAAAAGTGAAGTTTTGGAAGCCAACATGCAGGGTACAGATGACAATTCTTGGTCGAGCACGTGGGTAAGCCACTCGCCGAGGTATGGAGGGCAGAGGGTCAGTTTCTCGAGGCAGGGTGGTAGAAACAGACCTTCCTATCTCACCTGTGTACAGGACCATTAGGACCTGCAAGAGGCCCTGACCGAACTCCAACGTAGCATGCACCATCAAATGCATGAGAACATGACTATGCAGGAACAGGAGCTCGAGAAACGGGAACGCATCAGGCAGTTGGAGGATGAAGTGGATGCACTGCACCATCAACTGGAAAATTTGAAGATCAAAGTGGAAACCATGGAGGAAGGCATGGAGGCAAACATGGAGGGCGTGACAGACCAAGAGAATTCCAAAGCCTCAAAAGATGCTTCTCCTGGCCTGGACCTAAACTGCCCAGCTCTAATGGATATCTGATCACCTATGTCTTGTTTTTTGTTTTTATCTACATGATGAACTGTAAATGTATATACCTCTTATTTCAATTATGTCGAAGCTATAGCTCTAAATATCCCAGAATGGGAAACTTTTGTGAGCGGGATAGCCATATCTATTATAACAGTCTAGATGGGCAAAGAAATTATTATCAGCTTGATGAAGCAAGGATAAACTGTGGTAAATCCCCGAACGAGCGCAACTTTTAATATAATCTATACTCGTTCTGCTTAAAAATATATATATAACTATATAATTAATATATAGTATGACGGATGTCGTTTGATCTTGACCATTGGCCTGAATGATTGACCACGGCACAAAAAGATGGCACAAAAGAACCCTGTCGACACAAAAGAATAAAAGACGACACAAAAAGATTCTAGCTTGCGAGGACTTGGCATATGTGCCGCAATTGTGCAGTGTGGGTAGACAGGATATGCGCAAAAGACAAGAACTGTGGCAAGGTGTTGATGGCGGCAAATGGATGAAGCAATTCGGTCGGCATGGAGCAACAATCACAGAAGTGTCGGTTCATATTTGCAGTGGTGGTCGTTGCTACCATTCTGCATTGTTTGCCATTTCCTCTTTTCTCTTTGCAACCAGAGCTCGAGAGGCTCTCGTTGCCGCTGTGAGAAGATGGGAATAACTCTGAAAATTTGAGTTAATGACCTTAACAACCACCTTTTCCACATACTCCCAGACTTACTAGTTAGCCCAAGACTTCTTCTCAACATCTCCTCTATAGTGTTTTCCAACAAGTTTGCAAAGACCGGACGCGGTAAGAAATTGGGAAGCCCAACCCCTATTGCTTCTTCCCACATCTTGGTCTCCTGCACCAAAAAATGCTTATTTTCCACAATTTTATACCTCAGCAACTCTCGGTAGTAATTCTCAAAAATGTCCCTTAAACGGGTAGCACAATGCATTTCAGATTCTTTTGAAAATTCTTTGTAGTCTCCTTCTATGAGAGGCTTGTTCAATGAATCCCTCCATGAATCCATCAACTTCTTAAGACTAATCATGGCCTCGACAGTATTATTTATATGATATGGCAGGGAACGCAATTTTGATTGCCTTTGCAAAAGGGTTTCGTTGATTTTTTTAAATATATAGAGAATACACTGGCTGATGCTCTTGACTTGAATCTGCATAAGTTTCTTAACCAAAATAGGTATACCCACCATGTATTTATCAATTTTATTTAGCTCAGAATGTGACCTAAACAGCTCGGCTTCTCTCTTCCTTGCCTCTTCATGCGATTCATCTCACATGCTTTCACGAACATAGTCATCGAGCAAAAAGATACTATCATTGATGAGAAAATTCAAAAAATTCAAATGCACTCCCTTTTCATGTATCTTTGCAAGCTTTATCCATGCATTATGATGACTAGGCACCTGCCAAAGGTACTCTAGTAGTTCTGTAATATTATGGAGTATGTTGAACTTATCATAGAACTAAGTATGTGACCCAGTAAATTCAATGTCCACAAAAAGTTTCAAAAGGTTAAATACAAGATACTCTTGCGCAAGCTTACTTTTCTCTGGCATCCAGGGATCCAAAAGCTCCACCATCTTTGCCCTCAAATAAGGGTTCCTGACATAGAGTGGACTCGCCATAAACATAATAAGATTCGTAAAAACATCCAACACAACATCGTCTAAACACCTTGGAACCTGAGAGGTAATAAGTAAAAGCTCCATTGTTGTGATATTAGAAAAAAAAAAATCATGTTGTAAATTTTAAGAGATGTTTTTCTTGGGAACGCCTTACCCACATTTATATCACGAGCAGTAATAAGCAACCTCAACATTTTTGTTTTACTAAGATCCTTGGGCAAAAGTTGTCTAAGCTCATTTTTATACAACACATTGTCAATGTAAATAAAAGTTGTCACCTTCTCTAACATGTAACCCATCACTCGCTAACCATCCTCATACTTTCTAATATCTAGAATTGTCTCTTCAGGTCCGATTAAATCTTTTAATATGCATTCCTGTAACTCTATGATATCAGGTTTTGATTCTACATTCTGAAAGAATTGAACCTCCTAATATTTACATCCTTCAAAATTAGCTAACATGAGGTTCGCCTTTGGGAACCTCGGTCATTGGGGAATGCATTCAGGATGGCAAGAAAAGTTGAAAGCAAAATTATGGCAACAAGGAGGTCTACCACTCGTAATGATAAATATGGAAGTGTTGTTGCTCCTAGCTTCCCACAACCTACAAGGTTGGCACCACAACTAGAAGAAAAAAGAGCAAAAGGGCTTTGTTGCAGTTGTGATAACAAATACACTAAATGTCATAAGTGTGTTGAGAAGAAACTACTTTACATAGATTGTGAAGAGGAGGAAGAAAAGGAACAAGAAACATCAAAAGAAGAAGATGTAAACCAGGAACCAACCTGAGGGGCTGAATAAAAAAAAAAAAAATGAATCCGACCTTATCTTGTAATGCATTGGCTAGAATGACCACTCCTCAAACTCTCAAGATAGAAGGATATATCAAGAAGAAAAAGGTATTAGTACTGATGGATTCATGTTGTGATCATAATTTTATTCTGGCATTGTCTCTTCAGGACCCATTAAATCTTTTAATATGCATTCCTGTAACTCTATGATATCAGGTTTTGATTCTACATTCTAAAATAATTGAACCTCTGAATATTTACATCCTTCAAAATTAGCTAATGAAAACACAACGTCTACAAGTGTAGTTTTCCCCATTCCTCCAAAACCATGCAACGTAACTGCAACCGCTTTTTCTTCGCTTCCCCACTCTAAAAGTCCAAGAATTTCCTTCACAGGCTCCTCCAATCCAACTGCGTGTTCCAGACATCCTCGAGAAAGTTGTGGCTTCCTAGGTGCATTAACATCACAAAGACGAATAGACATTTGAGCATTCATATGCGTGTACATGGAAATTAACTTTTTTCTAAATTTGGATAGCTCTTCCTTGTTTCCTTAAGCTTCCTAGAACTGGGAAAATTTTGAAGACTTCATCTGAGTGCAACAGAGAATGGAGCCTTCCACTATCAATTCAGTAGCTTCTTTGATTACACCAGTTATTCCACTACCTATTTTTCTTGGACATACAAAAACATCTATGCCAAATGGACAAAATGTCGCAACTTCGGTGTAGGATTCTTTTTCTTGTCCCTAAAATAGTTCTCACCATGAATCTTGAATGTGGAAGATTGAATGAAAGACCAAGAATCTTGCATTGCTTTCTCTACTAGACAAAATTGAGCACCTGTTATAGGTTTATTTACAAATTGATTTGAGGAATAAGAATCAATATTCTCATCATTTTGATCATGGTTTTCTTTCTCCTTTTCCCCGTAATCCACTTTTTCTTTTTCAAATATGTGATCTTCATAATTATCTTCAAAAATATCTTCTTCTTTTTCTTCTTCCACATTTTCTTCTTTGTCATCTTCAATGTCTTCTTCTGCATCTTCCTCATTGTTATGATATTATTCATATTCTTGTTTCTCAAGATAGTCCTCATCCACATCATCTTCATCTGGATCATCATCTTGACCTACATAATCCTCATCTACATCATCTTCATTTGGATCATCTTGATCTATATCAGCTTCATGGGAATTTTCAACATTATAATCATCTATTGCTTCATCTTGTTTCGTTTCACCATCGCTATCATCTTCCTTATTATTGATTTCCTTTAAACCTGTTGTAACTTTTGCATATGATTTTTCCCATTGTTCGAGCTTTTCTTGAATTTTACTTAACTACTCAATAACTTTAGGACGTAAACGTAATGGCATATTGTGTAGAGGATAACGTCCAAAGACTTGCATGGCTCTCATACCACTGAAGCAACAAAACTTATAGCTTGTTGACTTTAATGTAAAAATACACAAAAGGTATTTGTAATAAAAATTTATTAATCTATATAAATGTACAAGGATGTTGAATGTTACAATGAGGCCCTGCTTATATACCTAGCCAAGTGTCCTTTCATCACTGGGCATGTCTTTTAGACACGCCTTTTCACTTTACTTAATGACTACTTAATCATTATTTTGATTATTTAATACTTACATCATTTATTTTTATTTTATTTTATATAATTTATATTCGTAACAGAGGGATCATGGTGTATATGTCTAGATTATAGGTAGCTCAACAAGCTCACTATTAAAGATAAGTTTCCCATTCTTGTTACTGATGAATTGTTGGATGAACTACATGGAGCAATTTACTTCACGAAGTTGGATCTTCGCTCAGGATATCATCAAATTAGCATGAAGACAAAAGACATTACAAAAACAACATTTAAAATTTATGAAGGTCATTATGAATTCTTTTGGACTTACTAATGCACCTTCCACACTTCAAGGTTTGATGAATTCCACTTTCAAACCCATCTTTTGAAAATTTGTGTTAGTATTTTTTATGATATACTAATCTATAGCAAGTCTTAGAAAGATCATGTTCAATATGTTGACAAGGTGCTCAAACTATTGTAGGAGAAACAAATGTATGCAAAATCCTCCAATTGTTTCTTTCGAGTACAGGAAGTGGAATATTTGGGTCATATTGTATCCCATGAGGGTGTTAAGGTAGACACCAAAAAAAATTAAAGTCATCAACGAATGGAAAATCCCCACAACCTTAAGGCATCTTCGAGGATTTCTCGAGTTGATGGTGTATTATCACAAATTTTATGAATTATTGGAAGACAGCAGCACCTCTAAAAACATTATTGAAGAAAGACATTCTTTTGGACTCCAGAAGCAACTAAGGTCTTTGAACATCTTAGAGAGGCAATGTGTCAAGCTCCAGTATAAGCTACACCAAACTTCACAAAAACTTTTACTGTGGAATGAGATACCTCAGAAAATGGCATTGGTGTTGTTTTAATGCAAGAAGGAAAACCCGTTGCTTTTGAAATTCGTCTAATTAAAGGAAAATATTTACGGAAACCTATTAATGAGAAGGAGATGTTGCCAATATTACATGCATTGAAGAAATGGCGCCCTTACCTAATGGGAAGACACTTCAAGGTAAAAACAAATCATGATAGTCTTAAATACTTCTTGGAACAAAGATTAACTTCAGAAGAGCAGAGAAAATGGGTCACAAAGATGTTGGGTTATGACTTTGAAATCATCTACAAAAAAGGGAAGCAAAATGTTGTTGCAGATGCACACTCGAGAAGGGATGAGGATGCGGAAGCATCGCTATGTGCCATTTCTATTATCCAACCTAATTGGATAACTGAAGCAAGTAATGAATGGAAGAATGATGAAGAGGTATGCACACTCATTCAAAAGTTGCAGCAAAATCCCAGTGCATCTAATTCATTTATTCGGAAAAATGATTCATTGTGGTACAAAGATCACTTATATCTATGTAAGAACTCCCAACTTAAACAAAAGGTTCTTTTGGAATTGCACACCTCTCCTATAGAAGGGCACTTGTGATTTTTAAAAACGTACCACGGGGTCAAGAAGGAATTTTTTTGGGATGGACTTAAATCCGATATTCAGAAACTTGTGGCGGAATGTTTGGTTTGCCAACAAAATAAAGTTGAGACAATTAAGACCCCATGCTTTTTACAACCATTAGCCATTTCAAGTCAACGTTGGGAAGAGGTCTCAATGGATTTTATCACAAGTTTACCCAAGTTTGAAGGAAAGAGTGTCATCATGGTGGTAGTTGATAGAGTTACCAAGTATGCACATTTGTTAAAATTGGCAACTAGGGCCAAATTCCACCTTGGGACAATTCATTTGATGGAGATGATGATTGCATTGGATTGATCTTTTCGAGAAGTCCAAGATTGATATAAAGATCATCTCATTCGGATAAGCAGAAGTGTGATTTATAATTTATGACCATACATGTGCAAATTGTTCAGGGCGGCCTCAGCTAAATGTAGGCTCAAGAAGCCCAATGGATGTGTCTCTTCACCTACAACGAAGTGTATAAATAGAAGAGATCTCGGACATCATTCACTCACACATTCTTCTCTCACTTCATCAAATTGGTTTGTACAACTTGGGGCAGCCTCTCTCTCTCTCACATGTCTGGCAAGGAGAACAATTTTTCTGGGTAGAAAATTACAGGCCGAATTTCCAACTTCAAGACCAGCATTGACCAAGGAGATTTTGCGTTGTTTTGACTGCAGTTTTGAGGGCAGAATTTCAGTTTCTTTAGGCCGCATTGACTAGCATAGAAATCGAGGATTTTGGAGTTGTTTGAACAACGTTGACTGCAGGCCTGTTTGACCGCAAAGCTAATCGTAGGTTGACCAAGTTTGACCAAAGATTTTGTCACAGTTTTGGGTTGACTTTGACCACTGTTGGAGGCCGAATTGAACTACCTTTGACCGAGCTTCAAAGGAGGTGTCTTACTGTTGTTTTGACTAAAGTTGACTTTCTAGTTAGGGCTTAAGTTTAACAGCAGTTGACTACAGAATTTTGATAGGGTTGATTTGACTTTGTATTGGGCTTATCAATTTGAATTTTGTACTCTCTCTGCTAAACTATTGAATAATAATAAGAAGATTTAATCAAAGGGTTTTTCCCACATTGGGGTTTTCCCTTGGCATCCGCCAAATCCGGTGTTCTCTCGTCTTGGCTTGTCTTCTGCATTTGTTTTTATGTCTTATCTGCATTTACTATCAATGTTATTAATGGATAATGTGGTTGCTATTGGAAATAATCGGCTATTGTTATTGGGTTGCTAAAGGAACATTGAAGTAAATTGTGCTAAGCATAGAACATACCATTGTTATCTCGGAGCCCGGGCGAAAACAAAGTACAAGAAAGGTGAGGTCAAAGCTAACAAAATTATTGTAGATTCCATTCACAAGCCTTTGGTTGCCTATATTTCTTATTTGGAAACATCTAAGGAGATGTATGACAAGCTGGTTAGGAAGTTCAAAGTAAATAATGAAAACCAAGTCCTCTTTCTCAAGAACAAGTTGAAAGACATCATGATGGATAGAGGAGAGACCATTCAATCCTACTTCATGAGGATTACCGAAATCAAGAATGATCTCTTATCTATTCGAGAAGTTGTTGGTGACAAAGAGCTCACTCTTATTGCTCTTGGAGGTCTTACAAGAGAATGAGATGTGTTTAACACCACCATCCTCAACAATGACAGGATTTCGGGTTTTGATGAATTATTGGCTAGATGCACTCAAGAAGAAATAAGGATGATGGAAAGAGATAAGCCCTTAAATAGAAATAATCCTACCGCTTTGTCCACTCATGCTAAAAGGAAGAACAATGTTGGCCCAAGAAGGCAAGGTCAAGGGTTTAAGTCGGGATTCAAAGAAGGAAGAAAAGGAAGATGCTTCAATCGCAATAGGTTCGACCACTATGCCAGAGAATGTCCTCACAAGAAGAATACTCCAAGGGATGATGACAACAACAACCACAACAACTACAAAGGCAATGGAAATCAAAGGAACAACAAGTTCAACAACAAAGGAAAGAGGAATGCTCCCGCTATTCAATATGGAAATGGTTGTCCTCCCAAAAGATCAAGAAACTCCAGGTATGAGGAAACTAATGTTGTAGATAAGCAAAAAGAATGTTATCTTATTTCTGCCCTCATCACTGCCTCTTGATAGTGGTGCCTCAAGGCACTTCACTGGGTACAAGGAGACCCTCTCAAATTTCATTGAAAAGAAGACAAATTTGGAGATCATACTTCGAGACAATGCCACCTACCCCGTGAAAGGGATAGGGATTGTCACTCTTCACTTAAATCAAGGTCAAACCCTTCATCTACAATAAGTATTATATGTACTTCATTTGAAAAAGAACTTGGTATCTATTTTTTTATGGAAGATTGATCTGAAAATGGAAGGTACTTGAAAAAGGGTGCAAGGTATCCATTTTCATTTATGTAAATGAGTACAAAAATACTCCAAGTTCAAATCTGAAGATGTGAGAACTTCTTATTTCTAATAAAAAGATAGACTGTAGGGGCATTTAATGGATATGTCACCTCTAAAGAGAGGATGAGATCCAAAAGCTACCCCGCCCTCTACAAACTCTGCCTAAAGAAATAATAGAAGTAAACACTCAGATTTAATAAAAAGAACCTTGCTTGAACTTGACGTTATGCGGAATTTTAGCCTGAAACAGGGGTGTGTGTTGATTTGTTTTCATCTGTTTAAGTGCTTTAACTTGATTTGTTTCAGCTGATATTAAACAAATATGCAGGGAAACAATTGTAGAATTGAGGCTTCTGTGATCAGTCATGTTTATAAGGAGAGCTTCAGCGTAAATCACATGATAAAGACCTTTGTCGACGCGTTTCGAACCAACCAGTGTGGTTCATCGTCAGGACAAGTTGAAGCAACAGATCCAGCCTAGCAAGATAAATAGTCCGAGCAGAGATTCCAACGGCTAATTTAACGGCTAACCTAACGGCTAATTTTTCTAATTGACCCAAGTCAAACTTATTTTAATATAATATCGCTATTGTTGTAAATTAATATTATTATAATTTATTTTATGGTACTAAGTTAAAATTAGGTCCAAGTTATATAAATGTATGGAAAATTAAAAATTAATTTTATAACCTATTTAAACTAATAATGTTATCTATAAATTATTAATAATATTATATGTATTAATTTAAATTAATTTTATGGGAAAAATCTAAATTAGGTAAGAATATCAATTCAAGGTTAGTTATGAAATTAATTTATTGATTAAATTAATTAAATTGATATATTTATATTAAAATATTTTATAATAATTCTTTATATATAAGTAATTATTAATATTATATGTATTAATTTTAAATGGGAAAAAACCAAATTAGGTAAGAAACAATACAGGTTAGTTTTAAAAATTAATTAATGATTATTTAAAATAATATATATATATATATATATATATATATTATATCAAAATATAAAAATATAAAAATATTAGGATGGGGTTATATATAATAATATTACTTAATATATATGGTAATATAAATGTTACTAATACTAAGAGAATCTATCTTAGTTATAAAAATATGTTTATAATTTGAAAATTAGTTCAATAATTTATTATTTAATAAAAAGAATGCTAATTAATTATTGAATTGTTATTTGTTTTAAGGTTATATTTTATATTATTGTTATATTATTAGTATTAATTCATAGTTAATTCTATGTACAAAGATAAATTAGGTAAAACATATGACCAATACATAGTTTATAGGAAATTAAAACAATGAATTATTTAAATTAATCTTATAATTATAAATCCTATATGAATATCTATGACATAAAGAAGAAGAGAGAAAATCTTAAAGACCTAAATCGCCAACAACAAAAAGAAAAAAGAAAAAAGACTTGACCTGATATCTAGGCCCAAAGATATACAGGATTCTACAAAACGAACCCAACAAGAACACAAGAAGAGAAGAGGACAAGAGCTGAAGGAAACCCTAGATCAAAGGCACAAGAGGAAGAATCGGAAGGACCCTAAGGGAACTAAGCCAGATAAAGAACAAAGGGGGGGAAAGACACACTAAGAAGACAGGGCTGGGATCCAGCACCTGCTAACCTTCCAGCCATCATCTCTGTTGAGATTAATAGGCCTCTTTTCAATTTCTAACGCTTCCCTTAACTTCCGATGATGGAAATGCGCCACCAAAGTAAGGTGGCGCATTTCCATCATCGGAAGTTAAGGGAAGCGTTAGAAATTGAAAAGAGGCCTATTAATCTCAACAGAGATGATGGCTGGAAGGTTAGCAGGTGCTGGATCCCAGCCCTGTCTTCTTAGTGTGTCTTTCCCCCCCTTTGTTCTTTATCTGGCTTAGTTCCCTTAGGGTCCTTCCGATTCTTCCTCTTGTGCCTTTGATCTAGGGTTTCCTTCAGCTCTTGTCCTCTTCTCTTCTTGTGTTCTTGTTGGGTTCGTTTTGTAGAATCCTGTATATCTTTGGGCCTAGATATCAGGTCAAGTCTTTTTTCTTTTTCTTTTTGTTGTTGGCGATTTAGGTCTTTAAGATTTTCTCTCTTCTTCTTTATGTCATAGATATTCATATAGGATTTATAATTATAAGATTAATTTAAATAATTCATTGTTTTAATTTCCTATAAACTATGTATTGGTCATATGTTTTACCTAATTTATCTTTGTACATAGAATTAACTATGAATTAATACTAATAATATAACAATAATATAAAATATAACCTTAAAACAAATAACAATTCAATAATTAATTAGCATTCTTTTTATTAAATAATAAATTATTGAACTAATTTTCAAATTATAAACATATTTTTATAACTAAGATAGATTCTCTTAGTATTAGTAACATTTATATTACCATATATATTAAGTAATATTATTATATATAACCCCATCCTAATATTTTTATTTTTATAATTTGAATATATATATAATATAATATATATATATATATATATATATATATATATATATTATTTTAAAATAATCATTAAATTAATTTTAAAAACTAACCTGTATGTTTTTCTTAACCTAATTTGGTTTTTTCCCATTTAATATTTAATACATATAATATTAATAATAACTTATATATAAAGCATTATTATAAAAATATTTTTATATAAATATATCAATTTAAATTAATCAATAAATTAATTTCAAAACTAACCATGAATTGATATTCTTACCTAATTTAGATTTTTCCCATAAAATTAATTTAAATTAATACATATAATATTAATAATAATTTATAGATAGCATTATTAGTTTAAATAGGTTATAAAATTAATTTTTAATTATCCATACATTTATATAACTTGGACCTAATTTTAACTTAGTACCATAAAATAAATTATAGTAATATTAATTTAAAACAATAACGATATTATATTAAATTAAGTTTGACTTGGGTCTATTAGAAAAATTAGCCGTTAGGTTAGCCGTTAAATTAGCCGTTGGAATCTCTGCTCGGACTATTTATCTTGCTAGGCTGGATCTGTTGCTTCAACTTGTCCTGACGATGAACCACACTGGTTGGTTCGAAACGCGTCGACAAAGGTCTTTATCATGTGATTTACGTTGAAGCTCTCCTTATAATTAAACAAATATATCAGACATATAAAGCAGCAAATAAACATCGCACATAACGGCGAATTTAATAAGGAGTTCACCCCGATCTTGTGGGTTACGTCTCCTGTGAGCTCTAGTCAACTTGACTTGGCTCTTTGGGATTATGGTTTGAATTCTTTTACAAGTTCCACACTCAACTCCAGAGGGTTACTAATTGAACCTATTGGCTTAGAAAAACCATATACATCCCTATCATGGCTATCCTCTTTGTGCAGGCAGATCTAGGCTCCCTTGGACTTGATTCCTTCAGCAGGTGCACTAAGCTTCCCTGAGATTCTTAATGGCACAAACTCCTTCAGAATGCTTCAAATGTCTCTGAAACCTCTACTAATGTCTCCAGCACATATATGACATCAACAAATGACTGTTCATTTGCTCAAAACAAGCACTGCATCCCCGATCTAGGCCTTCCTCCATGGTTGGCTCTGGGCTGCCTGAAACTTCCCTTCAGCATCTCGGCCTTTAGAAGTCTCCAAATGCTTTTGAAAACACCTTCATTGGATTCAGAAGGTTCATTACAGTCAGGAACGACTGTTTGTTTGCTGAGAATGAATACTGGTAGCTCCTGCAACAGCCTCCAACCCCTGGTGGCCCTAAGCTCCAAAATCTCCCTGGATGAAAATCTCCTTCAAGATGGCTTCTTCAGCTTCTTTGGACTATTCCAATGGCTTCAGAAGGCCCAAATTAGTCTAGGTAGACTCTTGTTTCATCTTCAATGGTTGCACACAACCCAATGCAGCTCCATCATTGAACAGGCCCTCGTGGCTCTTGGAACTTTCCCGAAGAAAAAACACCTGAAGATGACCTCTGTTCGCTGTGAAACCTATGCCAATGGCTCCAGAAGGTCGAAGAGACCCAAAATCAAAAAAAAAAAAATTGCATCAAAAGGCCTCTCCTAGCCAAAGTTATGGCACATTTACTCCAACTGCCAGTTTGCCCTGAATTAACTCCAGCTAAGTTTAGTTAAGGGCTAGTTAAGCCCACAAAGTTGGCGAGATCGCCAAAATTAGCGCCACCGCCAAACTGACCGCCAATCATGCCTTAACCACTAGTTTGAACTGCAGTTGCATTTAAGTCTGGTCACATGATCGTTTATACTTCCTCGGAGTCCGTGCCTAACCGTCGACCTGACGGATTCGGTGGGTTGACTGTCGCGGTTAGTGGAGCAGCCGTTCACATGGGAGACCGCTAGCGATTTCCTGGCTATAACATTTACCTATTGTCGTTACCGTTCAAGTTCCGACGGTCTGGCCTAACGGTAAGGCGTTGCTGTTGTTGTGGGTAGGTTGTGGGTTCGACCCACCGAACTGCCAAATTTTTATATGCTGATTCGTTGTCCACATTGGGGCCACGTGGTGGCCTCCGAGCCTGCCACGTGCCACCCTCTTATTGGATGCCCAAAAGGGGATATTTCGAGAATATTCTAAAAAATATTCCCTAGAATATTCTATTTCAATTTTTTTTCAAAAAATTCAAAATTAAGGGTTATTGGGCGATTTTCAAATTTGAATAACTTCTGCATACGGAGTCTGTTTTTCGAACCATTCACGGTGTCGGAATCAAGAAGACGAGACCTACCCGGTCGTTCATGTTCCAACCCAATCTGAGCACTTTCAAATTTGAGCATTTTTCGACACTTGGTCTTGAGCTCCTAATCAAAGATAAAGGTTTCAAGGTGGCATTCGTTGATGGGAAGGTACGTGTTTGGCAAAGGAACCTGAATGATTTATTTACACTTGGATTTAGGGTTGATGGTCTCTATCAGGTTGGAGGAAGTCCTTGGGAGCTATGACTTGAGATACTTCTCTTCAATCCTAATTATGGCACCGAAGATTTGCTCACCTTCATTGCAAAGCCTTATCTGATGTAAGGAAGATGGTCACAGGTATGCCCGAATTCAACATAGCTCATGAATGAGTTTGTCAGGGTTGTGTCGCTAGAAAACATACAAGAGGACCATTCCCTTCAAGTGACAGTCAAACTACCGATATTCTTCAATTGGTCCATTCTGATCTATCAGGTATGTTGCCTGTAACATCTTTAGGAGGATACTTGTACTATGCATTTTTTGTGGATGACTTCTCTCGCAAAACATGGATCTATTTCTTGAAGAAGAAGGATGAAGTGCTCAAATGGTTCTGCTCTTTCAAAGCCTTGGTCGAGAATCGAACAGGGAAGAAGATCAAAATATTGAAGACCAATAATGGAACCGAATGAGTCAAATGAATTCAATGACTATTGTAGAGAAGTTGGCAATAAGAGGGAGACCACTACTGCATATACTCCTGAGCAAAATGGAGTTGTCGAAAGGAAGAATCAAACAATCATATAAGCTACCCGTGCTATGCTTCATGACCAAGGCCTACCAAAGTTCTTATGGGGAGAAGCTGCCAACATCGTTGTATATCTTCAAAATAGGTGCCTGCATCAAGCATTGGACTTCAAGACACCCAAAGAAGTTTTCACCAGTAAGAAACCTGATGTTCATCATTTTAGAATTTTTGGTTGTCCCATATATTTTCATGTGCCGAAAGAGAAAAGAAACAAGCTAGATGCATCTGGGAAGTGTTGAAGAATGTGTAACTAGGTTCGGTCTTCATACTGACACATACCAACGTAAATGATGTAAATTGTATCAAGCAAAATATTTTGTGAATTTGAGTCATGAGTTTCATGCTCAAAAATGTATTTGTTTTAGTAGCTCTCATTATGAGCTCTAGGCTAGGTGATAAGTTTGTGTCATTGATGTAAATGGTTACACTTGAAGACGTACCATGTATGACTCCAAGATCAAGGGCAGAATCATGGTGCAAGACTCCTTCAAGGTCAAGAACAAAAGGCTAATAATTGACCCCTCCAAACGAATATAGAAGAAGCAATGTATTTTCGGCATAAATATATATTTATATTTGAGTGTTCATGTCGGCTTCATATTATATTCAAGTTAGCTTAGAGGCATGTTATGTCGACCTAATGGACAGCCCTCAAACACTATAAATAAAGGCCTCTCCTCATCTATCCGAACACACAATCACAAGATCTATTCAGTCTCCAATCAATGTGAAGAAGATTGTCTTTGAGTGTGAGAAGGAGGAGATCAAGGAGCCGCAAAAGTCTGTTCTGTCATCCATAACAGCAGTATGTTCTGCCATACGTGCAAGGTTAGGGCATCATCGCATATGCCATCATTGTCAAGGAAAATGATCAGTCTTAGGTCCATTTGAAAGGAAGATCCATGCAAAGAAGGGTGACTATTGAAGCAAGGGTTTAGGAGGGCTAGAAGAGCCCTAAACCCCTCACACGTGTGAAGGAGCAGATCTGTATTAGGGTTGCTTTACAGTCCTAGAGTATCTTAATGATAAGGGTTGGTTCTAGGCCTAAAGAGCTCAGTCATTGGGCTAGAAGAAAGCTCCAAGCATAGTGAGGAAGAAGAAGACCTTAAAGAGCAAAAAGCTCATTCACACGTGGGAAGGAAATTGTCATCTCCAGGTCTGCAGCTAGGGTTTCTGAGCAGTCCATTCAAAGAAGCAAATCACATTGTCAAGGCAAGCATTGAGGAGATCCACTAGGCTAGTGGACCATATTGAGCAAGGGAAGCTTGAAGGAAGAAGATGAAGGAACGAGGAAGCCAATTCATCCATTCATGGTAGCAGATCTAATCCATGGGACAGCAAGTTAAAGAATTGCGGTAGCAGAATGATCTAGCCTTGATCTTGGAGTCACATTGATCAGAAGGGTCTTGGAAATTTTGTCAAGTGAAGATACTATAAGAAGAATTACCGTGGGTTTTTCCTCTCAGGTTTGGAGAGGTTTTTGCCCTGGCTGCTGCCTCTAACTTGAGTTATTGTTCTTTTGTTTATCATGCATGGTAGCTGGTTGATGAAGTTAATAATCACTAACATATAAAAGATCTTGTTTGAATAAATCTAAAGGATAAATTTACTTCACAAGCAGTTATCAAGATAGATAAATCATTAACTTCTCAAACCCTAGATTTCTCAACAGGAGGAAAGGAACTTTTGTGGGCCATAGTGAAACTTCAAAGGCATATAGAATCAATGTGCCTGGTCAAAGAGAAGTGGAAATAGGTTATGATGTCACCTTCGATGAAGATTTTGACCTTGGGAAAGTCAAAGATCTTCCTATCCCTAGGAAGGACAATGATGATGATGCAGGAAAGAAGGATGAATCTGTGACATATGATCTGATGCCCGATGGTGAAGGCCCGATGGATCCCATTGATCCACCTCCTAGTGAGCCCTCTACCTCAAGGAAAACACCTTTGTGGCTCAAAGATACTTTTGAAGCTGCTGAAAGACATGTTGCACCAAGGGGGACATTTCATGAAAGCAAGAAGCTAAACAGGTACCAAGGGTACCTAGCTGCTATGAGTACCATTATTCAATCTGAGCCATGTATATTCGAATGAGGAATATGAATCGATCATGAAGAATGACGTTTGGGATGTGATTCCTAGACCCAAGGACAAGTTTGTGGTCACTTCAAAATGGATTTACAAAATCAAACATGGAGTTGATGGGAATGCTAAAAATTTCAAGGCTAGGTTCGTTGCTCGAGGCTTCTCTCAAAAGGAAGGAGTGGACACTGATGAGATATTTGCATCGGTTGCCCGATACACCACTATCCGATCCATTATTGCTCTTGTTGCCTCTCAAGGATGGAGTCTACACCAAATGGATGTCAAAACTGCTTTCTTGCATGGCTCACTTAAGGAGGAAGTCTACATAGAGCAACCTGAGGGGTTCAAAGTTCAAGATCAAGAGCCACATGTATGCAGGTTGAAGAAAGCCCTCTATGGGTTGAAGTAAGCCCCTAAGGCTTGGCATGAGAGGATTGATTTCTATCTTATGAAGCTGGCTTTTACAAGGAGTGAAGTTGACCCAAACCTATACTTCAAGGTTGAAAAGCACATGCCTCTCATTCTAGTCCGTCCTTTATGTGGATGATCCTTTTCTAACAGGTGCAAGCCCTCTCATTTATCAATGCAAGAGGGAGTTGGCTTCCGAATTCAAGATGAAGGGCCTAGGTTTGATGCTCTTCCTAAGCTTGGAGGTCCGGAAAAAGCGAGGTGAGATTTTCCTTTCTCAAGGAAAATATATTGTGAAGCTACTCAAGAGATGTAGGATGGTGGAATGCAAGTTTGTGTCTACTCCAATGGAACTCAACTTCAAGAAGCTATGTGGAAGTGTTGTTGGGCCCGAATTGGCAAATCCTTCCGAGTATCGACAACTTGTTGGGAGCCTAATGTTCTTGATAAACTCTCGTCCAGACATATGCTTCATTGTGAATACACTGAGTCAATTTATGGTCGAGCCTCATCACATACATTGGATTGCTGCCAAGAATCTCTTGAGATATCTTCGTGGAACAATCAACTATGGTTTGAGATACATTGTTGGGAATTTGAGGCTACATGGATATACTGATGCTGACTGGGATGGAAGTGTGGTGTATCGTAAGAGCACATCTGGATGTTGCTTCTCTTTAGGGTCTGCTTCAATATCTTGGATGAAAAGGAAGCAAAAATCATTTGCTTTAAGCACTGCCGAGACCGAATACATTGCTACTAGTATGGCCTGTTGTGAACTTGTTTGGTTGAGGAAGCACTTTAGTGAGCTATTTCAACACGTGTTGGATAACACCGTGATCTTCTGCGACAACCAAAGTGGGATTCGCCTTTCAGAGAATCTCGTGTTCCACGACCGCTCCAAGCACATTGATATCAGGTACCACTTTATCTGAGATATGGTACAACGAGGAGCAATAAGGCTCTATCACATCAAGACGGATGAGCAAATCACAGACATTCTCATGAAGCCCTTAAGGAAGGTCAAATTCTTAGCCTTTCGTGAGAGATCTGGAGTTGTGGAAAGACCCTCCTATGAGGGCCCCGCATGAGTTGGACATTGAGCTTTGGGAGCTCCTGGGGGTTTGGTGTACTTCTTAGAGCTATGAGCAACCATAGGGTGAGTAGTTCACCTTCCCCTAGTGGTGCGCTATGTACAAGATGAGTGGTTCACCTTCCCCTCTGATACCCCATGATGGTTGACATGTAGGGTGAGTGGTTCACCTTCCCCTACGATTGCAGACACATGTATGTAGGGCAAGTGGATCACCTTCCACTATGATTGACATATGCATAGGATGAGTGGTTCACCTTCTACTATGGCATATGAGCAAGATGAGTGGTTCACCTTCTCTTGTCGATGCCCCAACATACATCCTACCCATGGAGTTCGAGACTCATGGGAAGTACCTCTCATCTGGCCAATGAGTTGGGAAAAGTGGTTAGGAACCATAGCACTATCGATGGACGCATCGTGTACTGTCGTACTCCCTTTGACTAGGATGCATGGTCTTCAACAACTTGGTCTGGGATCAACTGAGGACTGACCTTTGTCAGTGGAGAGTGGGAAGGCCTTGTGACTCACTCTCGATCAATTCTTCTTCATTATTACTTTATGGTTCAGCAAAGATGACAAATATTGTACATGACGACAAGTAGCATGATGATGACCAAAGATTGGCATTTGGAATTTTCCCTAGTTGAAAGGAAATGTTAAAATTGGCAACTAGGGCCAAATTACACCTTGGGACAACTCATTTGATGGAGATGATGATTGCATTGGAACAATGTTGCACAAAGCGGGGATGAAACGGAGACGTTTTTTGGAAGCAGGGACGTGGAAGCGTCTGCTTATATATATTTTATATTTTTTTGCATTTATACTCAAAACAAACATCCCAAATACCAAATTAGTTGTAGAAGACATGAAAACATGCATATTTTTGCATAAATCAAGATAGATATGGCATCCATGATTCCATTGTAGTTACTAGTATGTACAACAATCATCTATATTCTAGCTATTACAAACATACATCAAATTTTTAAGCATAATATAAAACATAAAACATTTAAGCATATTATAAAACATAAAACATAGAGCATATTATGATTTATCTAGCAAGTGAGCAACTGTCAACATTTGTCATGTCCAAAATTCAAATAATAATGTTTACAAAATATGTCACTTGGTCACCACCAAGACAAAAAAGGTTCAAATTCACAAGCCTACAAGTCTAATGATTAATCTATGACAAAAGTAGTAAAATGTGAATATATCTACTAATCTCTCCTCCTTCCACCACGAAGAGAACGTGGTGGCAATGAAGAAGATGTTGCTTGTGGAAGTTGTGGCAGTGGCACTATACCTCATGAAGACGAACCCCCTGCTGTTGGTGTTGAACCATGGAACCTAGGAACCAAGGGACCAGATGGGGGTGGCATCTCAACGCGATCATCATCATCCTGGAATCGCTCAAAAAATTCCTGCAAAAAAAAAAATAGTTAACAAAAAAATTAAAAACATGAATTAGAGAAATTCATACCACAATGGATAAGGAAAATTCATACCACAATGGACATACCTGGATAAGAGCATCCTCTAATTGCTCAAATCGCAACACTCCATCCTCCAAATTGGGCTCCTCTGGATTCTTGTCCCAAATCAACAGGTCTTTATTAGTCTTTGCATCATCACAGTAATGGGACAACAATCGCAAGTTGTAATGAACATAAACCAAGCTCTCTGCCCGGTCTAAACTCAACGTGTTCTTTTTAACACTGTGGACGAAAGAATAAGAGCTCCAACACCTCTCTACAGAAGAAGTGTTTACCACCTGAGATAGCACCCGCAATGCCAAAGTCTGTAGAAGTGGAGTAGCCCCTCCATGCATGTTCCACCACTCAAGAGAAGAAAGTCTCTCGATCTCTAATTGCATGCATGCTCCCAAATGGACCAGTGTTAAGCGTATAGTTGTTCAACTGTCTCTGTATCATGGCAGCCTCCTCCTCATCAGGGATTAATTTACTCCATGCAATCATATATTTTTTGTGAACCTCTTGATCTTGGTGTGGATTTCTCCTGCTCCCCCCCCCTAGGTGCTGGTATTGAAAGCCATGATGGATGATAATATTTAGGTGTCAAAACATATGCTAATGCATGTAATGGAACATTTAGCATTTCCTGTCAGTTTTCCACCTCTGCACGAATATAATTGTACAAGGTGATATCTCTAGGCTCAACAATGTCTTTAATCTGCCCCAACATGCTATCCATTTGCTCATACACCTCCCCAATTATTGGTCGATCTAAATCTCCAAACTTGATCATATGATAAATTGGTTTGGTGAATTGCAAAACATATTTAACCTGTGACCAAAAGTACATGTCAAGAATAGTGTCCTTGGCTGCACTAGCACCATCTCTATCAGTGTTAATTTCAACCCATGTTTCAGCACACACCAAATTAGTTAAAGCTTGTCTCACCTTCACTAGCCGCCTAAACGTGAGGTAATAACTAGCAAATCTTGTCTTTGCAAGTTTAAGCAACTGCAACTTGGAGTAAGTGCCATAGAAGTAGTTTACCCTTGTATGCCCTGTGATGAATTTAATGAGTTGCTTCCCTCTCCTGTAAAGCTCAGTAATCCACCCACATTCTTTATGCTTCAAAATATCATGCATCAAAAGGTTCAATGTGTGAACCAGGCACCCAGACCAAAAGATGTGTGGATGAGTACACTTAATAATTTTTCCTGCTGCCTTACAATTTGTTGCATTATCTGTGATCACTTGAACCACATTATTCGGACCAACATCTTTGATTGATTGCAATAGGAGATCTGAAATGCTTTGTGCAAATGCATTGATGGAGGAGTCGTCATGACCTGTAATAAATACTACACCACTAGCAAAACACCAAGAACATTTATCTAATGTTGGTTTCTAATACTTGTCCACCCATCTAATACAATGGATACCCCAAAATCTACCCACTCATTTGTAAAACGTGTCAAAGCTCTTTGAACCTTAGCTTTTTCTCTTTCTAATAACATTGTTCTAGCTTTCTCATAGTTGGGGGCCTTGTATCCTTTTGGGGCTTCATTGATGGCCTTTACCATTTCATGCCAATAGGGAGAGCGAAGCACATTGAATGGTACACCGCAAGCACAAAGAAATCGGACTATCTTTCCATCCACATCATCCCACCCAGAAACATTAAGGAAATCCCCTATTGTTCTTTTACCTCCAGAGCTTCCAGAAGTACCATGAGGATATGAGCTACCAAATCTAGAGGTTGCACTTGATTCAGAATGAGTTTTTTGTTTCTTGCCTTTTTGTTGTGCAACCTCCTCTATTTGGATGTATTTTCTTATTTGTTCATATGAAATGTTTGGGCAAATTTGTATCCCCACAAGACCCTTTTTATCATCACTGTCTAGCACCCTACAAAGATGCCTCCTCACAAGGGTATATGAACCACTAAATGGTTTTCCTCCATGACAACCATGAGGGCACAAAAATTTGTAGCTTCCACCACCCTTTCCCCCTTCAAGTTTGGTCACCTAGTTCCACAAGGGTGTTAATGCAACTTTCCCCTCTAGTGTTTCAGTTTCCCCTTCAAGTTCAACTTCATCCCCTTCCTCTTCAAACCCTTCCTCCTCATCATACATTGGGTCACTCATATTGGGACCACTGTCCTCTTGTGCTTCTTCCCTTCTATTCCTACTCCCCCTTGCCATCATTAAAACCAAAAGTGGAATGAATATGATACATAGAAGCCAAAAGAACACCATCTTGAAATATGAATATAGGTGGTGGACAACCTGCAAGTAATAGAGCAAGTAGAAACAATGGGAAAGAGTAGGGGAGAGAGGAAAAAAATACAAAAAAAAATGTCAAAAAAATAAGGAGTTTGGAGTTTGCACTTACCTCTTTAGCTCTTGTAGATGAAGTCCTCCAAGCTCCTCCTCCTTCTTCGAGCTCCTCCTCCTTCACTCCTCCAAGATCTCCTCTCTTCTCCTCTCCTCTCTTCTCCTCTCTTCTCCTCTCCTCTCTTCTCTTCTCCAATTCTCATAAACTCAAAGTGAGTAAATGCGGGATGAATGGGGGCTTTATTCCCTTCATTCCTCACCCTAACCCAAGGTGGACCCACCCCCAACAAGCAAACTCACAAAAAAATCAAAAAAATAAATAAATCACTGATTTTTTTAGGCCGCGCAGCGCACTTTTTGGAAGCGCGTACGTGATCCGTACGATTCGGCCTCCGAAGCACCGTACGAAACGCGCTTCGGAAGGACGCTTCCAGAATTTCCAAGAAGCGCCTTTATTAGTCCGAAACAAGTTTCGGGAGGCGCTCCCCCCACACATTCGTACGGACCGCGTTTCGAGGGTTAGATCCGGGGGGGTGACATTTCCTGCAACATTGCATTGGATTCCTTTTTTCGAGAGGTACAAGATTCATATAAAGATCATCTCATTTGGACAAGCAGAAGTGTAATTTTGAATTTCTGACCACATGTGCAAATTGTTCACGTCGGCCTCAGCTAAATGTAGGCTCAAGAAGCCCAATGGATGTGTCTCTTCACCCACAAGTGTATAAATAGAAGAGACCTCACACCTCATTTGGACATCATTCACTCACACATTCTTCTCTCTCTCTTCATCAAATTGGTTCCTACAGCTTGGGCCAACCTCTCTCTCTCTCACATGTGTGGCAAGGAGGACGCTCTTTCTCAGCAAAAAATTACAAGCCTAATTTCAGACTTCAGGACCAGCGTTGACCGAGGAGATTTTAACCTGTTTTGATCGCAGTTTTGAGGGCAGAATCTTGGTTTCTTTAGACTACATTGACTGGCACAAAAATCGAGGATTTTGGCGCTATTTGACCTGTGTTGATTGCCAGGCATTATTTGACCATAGAGTTGACCATAGGTTGACCGAGTTTGACCAAAGTTTTTGTGACTGTTTTTGGTTGACTTTGACTAGTGCTGGAGATCGAATTGAACTACCTTTGACCGAGCTTCAAAGGAGGTGTTTAACTATTGTTTTGACTAAAGTTGACTTCCTAGTTAGGGCAGAAATTTGACTGCAGTTGATCGCAGAATTTTGACAGGGTTGATTTGACTTCGTATTGGGTTTATTAATGGGAATTTTGTGCTCTCTCTCTCTGTGTTGAACTATTGAATAATAATACGAAGATTTGATCAAAGAGATTTCCCCACATAGGGGTTCTTCCTTGGCATCCGCCAAATTCGATGTTCTCTTGTCTTGGCTTGTATTCTGCATTTATTTTTATGTTCTATTGGCATTTACTGTCAATGTGATTAATGGTTAATGTGATTGCTACTGGAAATAATTAGATATTGTTATTGAGCTGCTAAAGGAACATTGAAGTAAATTGTGCTAAACATAGAACATACCAATGTTATCTGAAATTAACAAAAAAAATTGCATATCTCTTCATTTCAAAGCCAATACAGTCGTTATTGCATTTATGGAAACAGTTCAAAATCTACATTGAAACCCAAAGATTATTGTAAGTGATAGAGATTCCACTTTCACTGTAAATTTTTGGACAGATTTATTGTCTTGCCTTGGTACTCAATTAGCTCATATCCCATCTTATCATCCTCAATCTGATGGGAAACTGAGATAGTGAATAAACTTTTGAAATTTGGAAGGACATCTTCGTTGCTTTGTATCTGATAAACAAACACAATGGATCAAGTAATTACCCTTGGCAGAATGGTGGTATAACACTTCCTTTCATACTGCAGCAAAAATGACCCCATTTATGGCGCTTTACGGATATCATCCACCATCCATCACATCGTCTTTAAGAGACAACCCTAAGGTTCAAGTAGTGGAAGATCACATCAAGCATCAACAACAAGTTCTCCAACTCTTAAAGGATACCCTGACTCTGGCACTGAAACGAATGAAACAATAGGTAGATCAACATCACAGTGAAAGAAGTTTTGATGTGGTTGATTGGGTATGTTTACGACTACAACCATACAAACAAATGTCCTATTGAAATACTGAGAGGGGGGGTGAATCAATATTTCTTACAATAGTTATTTATGCCAATTAAGGTTTTTTCTCACAAATTGAACCAAAACAAAAATAAAGTGATTTTATTAATAAGAAATTGAGGACACCAATACTCTTTTACAATAGCAACAAGCTCCAACTTGTACAAAGATGTTCCAAGGTTCCAACCTTGAGGACTCCAATCCTTCAACCAAATACAAGCTTCAAAAAGATTTCAAGGCTCCAACCTTGAGGACACCAATCCTTTACCCAAATACAAGCTTCAACTAGGACACCAATCCCAAAATTTTAATGATAAAAGAAAATTACCAAACTACCTCCACAACTGTCTACAAGGATAACCAAGATGTACGAGCTTCACAAATCTTCAAGAGCCATCACAAGTCTTCAAGAGGTACAAGCTTTTATCTGCGATTATGAGCCATATCAATACGAGCTTCTCAAAACTGTTTTGCAATAATAATAAGAAACCACAAGGTCTGCTAGATAAAAGGGATATGTTTCTTCGTGTCTTTGAACCGAAAGGAAAGCTTCTCTACAAGTGTGCATAATAATAAAATACTTTGACAGGTCCACATTTGAGGTTCCACATAGTCCTATAGTGTAATGAATCTCCAAAGGTCCAAGGTTAAGTCACTACAAGTCTGCACAATAGAAGATGTCACCACATATCCAACAAAGTAGTCTTCACAACCGTTTGTAGGTTTGCAATAGTAGTCCAAAATTGCAATCGTTTTGGTGCTCCTGTAGAGGCTCTCATTTGTTGAGGTCTGCTTCTGCAATAAGGCCGAGATTTGCTCATGTAAAGGCTTTTATTTGCACCTTCAAATGTACCAGAATCATAAGTCTGCACAAAAAACAATTGCAGTTCTGATGTCTGCAATAAAAGACTAGCCCATAAATTTGCACAAGGAGATCTACTACAAGAAGAATAAGCTTCAGGTAAGCGAGTCCTCTTACTCTGTAGTTCACGAGGTGTGAACTAAACTTTGTACTCCGTCTTGCTAATCTGAACCAATCTCTTATTAATCTAGCCGAATAAACTCCCTACATTTATAGTTGTTTGATGATCTTAACAATCATGTCTAATGAAGAGTTGTCATGTCTTAATGAGCCTACATAAGTTGACTAGCAGGTTTAAACAACACTGGCATACATTAGTTTCAAAAATTTATATCTTCGTAATGACAAGGAGATAGGAGGTGAATAAATACTCATTGGAAAGAGGAGAAAGTCCTCTATGCGGTGGTATAAGACTCATTTTAGGATGATGTCTCATATGTCAAAAAAAATGATAATTCTAGAATTATATGACGAATCTTAGGGAGGCCCCAAGGGTTAGCTCAACTGGTCAAACAAGTGCCTCGCCATTCGGGAGGTCACAGGATCAATTCTCCCTGAAGCCCTTGGGGTTAGGCCTAGCTATTGGCCGCGGGACTTGATACCCTTGATCAAGCTTAGATATTTCCGGTGGACATAGCAGCCGCCCAGTGACCGCGAGTGTCTGTGAACCACCAAGGGAAAAAAAATGACGAATCTTAGGGTTCTAGGTATGATTTTCAAATAACGGTTTATAAGGATTCTTCATGCATTAAGGCATTACGACTAGGGCATTAGAATTAGGACAAGATATCATCATCATGAATCTAGGCATAAAGGTTAGGGCTTCTTCATCAAGAGCAAGGACAACATCTAGGGATACTTAGGATATCTTTAGGATATCATGTATATGGGGTAGAGATATAGCTAGGCTTTCATTAGAGCGAGGACTAGGGTTGCATGGTTATTTTAGCAAAGCTAGGGCATCATGTAGTGCTTAGGGTTACAAGGTTTGCATTATCAAGGGCTTAACAAGGACATCAAGGACGACCTTGTCCAACAATCTCCCCCTTTGTCATTGATGGCAATACTCTTCTTCATCCATCATTCTCTCCCCCTTTAACATTAATGGCAACCTCTTCATATGATGCTCCCCCTGTCATGGTGCTCTTCCTCCTGTCATGGTGCTTCTCCCCCTATCAATGTGCTGCTCTAATGGGATGCACAAGAGATGACCCCCATATTTTGGAGAAGATATTCAAATGCTTCTCGTGATAGGGGTTTTGTGAAGATATCTGCAATTTGCTCCTTTGTATTGACATACTCCAATCAGACGTTTTGTTTTATAACTTGTTCTCGGAGAAAATGATATTTGATTGGGATATGTTTTGTCTTTGAATGGATCACTGAATTCTTTGAAAAGATAATGGCGCTAGTGTTGTCACAATAAATAGTGAATGGTCGATTAGTTTCTAAGTTGACATCTTTTAGAGCTTCCTTCATCCATAAGATTTGTGTACAACAATTTGCATCAGCTATGTATTTAGTTTCAGCTATAGAAAGAGATATAATGATTGCTTTTTGCTAAGCCAAGATAAAAGACAATCTCATATAAAGAATGCATTCCCACTAGTACTTTTTCGCTCGTCCACAGTTCCTGCCCAATCTGCATCAGTGTATGTTGTCAAGGTAAGTGTTGTGCTTTTAGGATACCATAGTCCAAAGAATCAAATGGGATTCTTTGGGCGTTGACTGAAATCTTGCCACCATTCCTACTACCTGCATAATATCTGGTCATGAAGTTGTTAGATATAGAAGAGCTCCAATCATCGACTTGTAAAGAGTGGCATCTATTGAAGGCGATTCATCATCTTTACTTAATTTGCAATCTGTAATCATAGACGTGCCCACAATAACACATTCTTCCATCCCAAATCTCTTGAGAATGTCTCTAAGATATTTTTCTTGGGATATGAACATACCTACTGTTGTTTGAATTACTTGAAGTCCAAGGAAGTAAGATAATTCATCAATCATTAACATCTCAAATTCCTTAGACATATTTTGGGAAAATTCATGATTCAAATCATCGTTATTGTTGGCAAAAATCAGATCATCAACATACACAAGCATGATTAACAATCTGTCTTTGTCTATCTTCATGTAAAGATTGCTTTTAACTACTCTATTTTTGAAGACTTGTTGTTGAAGATAATGATTTAGTCTTGCATACCACGCTCTTGGAGCTTGTTTTTAATCCATACAAAGCTTTCTTCAATTTTCAAACAAAGTCTTTTCCTTCTGCTAGATCGAACCCTTCTGGTTGTTCCATGTAAACTTCTTCCTTTAAGTCACCATTTAGAAATGATGATTTTATGTCCATTTTGTTAGCTCTTTGTAACAACCCCGAAATAACAATATGTAATTAATTAGATTAATCAAGTGATTTATAATCAACACACAATTTATCAACTAGTTAACATTAAATTTCAAAAGAAATGTGAGGAGAGACAACTTACCCGTGGAACGCTAGTTGAATTCTGCTAACTGCAACAAAATCTTGGGGACGACTCTCCACCCAACCGTAGGCTCAATTACACAAAATCTTGCTACAACTGGCCACCCCCGAGCCCTCAATCAACGTACTACTGCCAGGGTATCCTTGTCTCACAACACTATTCTCCCAAGAGAATGGATGATGGAATCATGGAATGATGGAATGCCTCATCTTCCTCCTCGTGTATTAAATAGAGGAAACATTAGAAAGGGAACCACATGCACACACTCCATACTGCTTTCTTGTTTTATTCTTTTGTTTTTTTACTTTTTGATAGCTTTACTGATTTTTACTGCTTTTCTATTTATTCTTATTTATATTTATCTAGAGCATGTAATTAATTTATTATTTTATTATTATTTATTTATTATTTACTATTAATTTTTACTATTATTTTTTACATTTTGTTTATTATTTATTATTTATTATTTATTATTTATTATTAAGGGACATTACATACTCTCCCACTTTAAGGAACTTCGTCCCGAAGTTAAGTTTTTATTATTTATTATTTATTATTAAGGGACATTACATTTATTTTGTTATTTATTACTTCATGTAACAGTCTCGACACCCTCTGCTAAACTAGTATAACCAGCAGGCATCGAAAGTTTCACAACACCCCAGAAATCCCAAGGAATCTCTGTCCTTTTTCCCACTTTCGAAATCATGCATAAGCCTCCTCGGTCTGTATCCTAGTCCAAGGCTGGCCCCAAGGCTCGCGCCTAACTTAGGCCTCATCTGCCCCAAGGCAAGCATCCGGTACAGTGCTCAATGTCTCCGGGCATCTCGCAAGGTTGGCCCGCTCCCTCCACAACTCACTAAAGCGCACAACCCCAGGCATCGAAGTCCTTACACCCTTACCAGACTTCAGCATCCCAATACAATACTAGGCACCTAGCCTTCAATATCAGACACTTGGCCTTCTCAAGATGGTTCCATAGCCCTCAAGAGCTATCTATCAAGAGCTATACCAGGGCTCTCTTTCAATCATAATAGCATTTTTTCCAAACAGTTTATTAGTAGTTATCAGCTTAAGTTCATAATAGATACATTCTTCCTAAATAAATATTTTAGCACTAAGCTATATTCATGGCATTTGCCAATAAGTAATTTGTATGTCGTTCATATTTCCTACTCATGTAAATTTCTCATAAATCTCAAAATACATAAGTAGGCAAATAGGTAGTAATGCATGACTCATTGAAGTGTGCACAAAGATTAACCAGAACTAAGATCAAATCAACTATTATATGTACAAAACAATCAGGTAAATTATGTATGTTCCATTTCTCATTGTTTTTCACGATGCTTTGCTTTTAAAACATTGTTTGCCAAGTTGATGCTTGCAACTTTCTACCACCAAAACTACCATAATGTCATGGCTATGAGTCATCCCAACAATATATTCACAATCTACTATGAGTTCAGCACCCATAGCCACAAATATGCTATGAATGCCAGTTGAATGCATGTAACAAGTTTTCAACAGCTCAAAAATGTTATTCCTCTGTTGATGCACATCACAAATGCTTAATCGGGGCAGGTCTTTCTTGGTCATGTGAACGGTGCTTTAATGTATATTTTATTTGAATGGAGCAATACGTAGTTGACTATAAATAGTAGCTACGATTTACACGCTAAAATGTTTAAGCTCTGTTTTTTCTTTAAATATGTTACAAAGTTGAAGTGACACCTGTATCTCAGGGCTGGATTTTTATAGCTAATACTACCAAAGTCAATGGGTTGTGGCAATAAGTCAGCATACCAAGAAAATTACCTATTATGGAGGCAAACCTTAAGAAAAGCAGGTAAAAAGAAATATCCCTCGGAAGATTTTCTTTAAACATTTTAAGCTCAGAAGGAACTCTAATGAAGCTTTTTTTTAAGCTCAAAAGGAACTTTGATGAATTTATACTTTCTGAACATTCACAAGAATGCCACTACAAATCAACTTGAACTCAAAGTTCTCTTTTAGAAATGACAAAAGAATATCATTCGTTAACATAGCCCAATCATGAACCTTTCCTATTCCATGTGTTGTTTTGTTTCCCGGTCAAAATCAGATTTAATCCTCGGGAAGGGGCACGTAACTGTCGTTGGAAAACCAATATTCAACTCGAGCACAGCAAAAACAATGAAAAATGATTACTTAGACTATGGCATTAAGACAAACACATTAATCCACAATATAACTATAATTCAAAACCCACTCAAAAGCTTCAAAATTAACATCGTGATAGAGAAATATAAGAGATGCCCCCTTTTCCAATGCCCATAAATCAAGATATGAATTTCGGGTTAGTATGGTAAAACTAAGCCATGTTAAACAGAAACGATTGGATCTGAACCCACAAGCATATTAACAATTAGCTATATGTTGAAGATGATTTTGATTATTCGCAAATATCCCTCAAAAAAATTTGAAACATTCTTTTAAAATTGCAAACTAGATGGCCACAAACACACATACACTTACATATAATGGGGAAGAGAGGAGAAATGGTGAAAAAAAAAGTAACATGTCTGAAGAAAGATGGCGAAATATGAATTCCGACGTTTTTCGAAGGCTCTGAGGCTCACACTTGATCAAAATGTTCTGGTAACCCTACGAAAATAGTGCATCAAAAGATATGTAACAACAGAGAGATGAAATTCCTCAATGAGATGGAGCTCGCCAAAATATAACTTGAAACCCATCTCTTGCACGGGACGAACTTGATATAAATCAAATGGATGACCAAAACCACTGTATTGTAGGAAGTTCTAGTAAATATGTCGAGGGAAGATTGTAACTGTTATCACAAAAGTATAAGAAATCTAAAAGGATATGTCATATAGTATGCATTTTCTTGTGTGATTCCTGAAGGAGTTGTGAGCTGCATAGGGTTTCTACAACAGTAATGAGAGATCAGTTACATAGACACCACGAAACTCTATTTAAAGAACCGATTTCAGTTGAAGAAAATGCATGCAATAACAATACCATACGTAACAGCCCCGAAATAACAATACATAATTAATTAGATTAATCAAGAATTTATAATCAACACGCAATTTATCAACTAGTTAACATTAAATTTCAAAAGAAATGTGAGGAGAGAACTTACTTGTGGAACGCTAGTTGAATTCTGCTAACTGCAACAAAGTCTTGGGGACGACTCTCCACCCAACTGTAGGCTCAATTACACAAAATCTTGCTACAACTGGCCACCCCCGAACCCTCAATCAACGTACTACTGCCAGGGTATCCTTTGTCTCACAACACTATTCTCCCAAGAGAATGGATGATGGAATCATGGAATGATGGAATGCCTCTCATCTTCCTCCTCATCTATTAAATAGAGCAAACATTGGAAGGGGAACCACATGCACACACTCCATGTGTCAACATGCAACTTTACTGCTTTCTTGTTTTATTCTTTTGTTTTTACTTTTTGATAGCTTTACTGATTTTTACTTGCTCTTATGTTTTATCTTATTTATATTTATTAGAGCATGTAATTAATTTATTTATTTTATATTATTTATTATTTATTTACTATTACTATTTTTTATTATATTGTTTATTATTTATTTTATATTATTATATTATTATTATTTATTATTAAGGGACATTACACACTTCATAATTCCTCCAAGCTGAGGAGAGAAACCCAAAGGTAACCACAAACCACTTTCAAACTAGAATCTAGCTCTTCCAGCTTCACAGAGGGCTCTCTCCGTCCAAATCTTGTCACTTAAATCTTAAGCTAGATATGGTGCTCAGAGAGATATATGTTTTAAAAGTTTACTAGCAAGGGAGAAGAAGGATCCATTGGGCATGGAGTCATGCTAAGTTGATGATTTCCAGTGAGAAGATGAAGAGATGAGGGATCTTTCTACAGGGGCAAGGTAAGCAACTCTTCTGGTGTTTTTGTTTAAATTCGCTATAGAAGGGTGAGCAAAAGAATGATGAAAAAGGACATATAAAGCATCTAACTAAAAAGATGAATTTTAAATGTTATTAAAGAGGAAAAGCACTGATTGTTTAGCAAACTATAACAAAGCACTTTGACAGTGTATCCTGAGATAAATCCTTGCTTGGCTAAATAGGAAGACATACATTCAAAGCATGATAATAACAAAGAGAACTTACAATACAAAGAAGCACATCACCATTAGTAGCTGACACAGGAATCCCTGTAAATCAAACCTCTGTCATTTCATTCACTGGAAAAATATATCAGAAAAACACAATACACAGTGTCTCTTCTTCTAAACCCTAACCAACCATCCAACCTTTTGCACACTAAAATTCATAAAATATATACAATTAGCTCATCCTTGGACTTAAGGGGACAAGCTCAACCATTTCCCCAATGATAGAATCAATTACATTAAATTTGGAACTCCCTGCTAGGAATAGGGAATGAATTTCTGGAAAATAGGGGTCAAAGATTAACTCGTATCTCTTGAACCATGACAGTTGTTACAAAATCGAAGGAGGTTTTTGTAGATGAGCTTGTTCTTGAGAGAAAACTCTCCCAATTTTCGAAAATTCTTCTCCAACTCCTTAGAATCCGCACCCAAAAATGATGACTAAAATAGGAAATGACGAAATGTGAAAAATAGGTTGTAAAGATTTATTTGAATCTTCCAATATATGACACTTGTGAAGAAACTGAAGGAGGTTTTTGTTCTTTGGCTCGTGCTTGACAAAAACCTCTTTTTGTTTTTCAAAATTCATTTCCATTTGGTAAAAAACCAATTTTGAAAATGATGTCAAAAATGCAACAACTTCCTTTGACTATGTAAAAGCACAGCGAATGCATTGTGTTTCTCCACAAGCGCAGCAACTTCATGGTTCTCATACTTCTAGCCATTCCCTAGATTTTTGAATGTGTTGAGCAAGTAGAAGACATCCTCTACAACGTTAGGAACCTGTTTAAAGACATGTGCTCAAGCTACAAATCTCTGTCCTTGAAAGTAACCCCTCACAGCAGAAGCGCAGTGATCTTCTGTTTCATATCTAGAGCATCTGAAGAGGGTGGGTGATGAACTCGAGTGGGTGATGAACTCAGTGGGCTCTTTAGAAGCCAAAATATGTCCTTTTAATCCTCCACTCAAACCAGGACCTCCTTCACCTCCTTCAAATGTAATGATGACCCTCTTTAAAAACACAACACAAGTGGTGATGGATAAGAGTATGATGAAATGTTTGAATGTTTGATCCTGCGACTGATACCACTAACTCATGACAAGACACACATGACCAGACACCATTTACTCATCCCCATGATGAAAAACCAAACCCATTATTACCTTTATGGATGACACATTAACCCTAACTTAGACTCAAACTAATCACATGATCTCAACCTTCTCCCAAAAGACTAATAACTTGATCTCTAGGAGATCATAGCAAAACTTTACAAAATGACCAAAATGATGAAAAGACTAAACCTAATTTTGATTACTATAATATAGGACTAACACATTTGATAAACTATATAACCTTTTGAACAAGGCCAAGAACGTCCTTATAGCTTCCAATCATGCTAGGGGAGCAAAGGTTTCTTCAAATTCAATTCCTTCAATTTGTGAGTACCCTTTGCACAGCAACCTTGCCTTGTTTCTGATGATTTGTCCATCTTCATTCATCTTATTCCTGAACACCCACATGGTTCCTATAACATTCTTCTCTTTTGGACGAGGTACTAATTCCAAAGTTCCACTTTTTTCGATTTGATACATCTCTTCTTCCATTGCTTTTATCCAATAAGGATCCTTACTAGCTTGAGTGAAATTTTTTGGTTCTATCATGGATAGCAAGGAAACATTATTTATTTCTGGTGTATTAGTCATCTTCCTTCAAGTTTGTATTCCATCATCAACATCTCCAATAATTTGATCTTTTGGATGATTCTTTTGAACGAACTTTGCCCTTGATGGAGTTTGAGATGGTTCCTTTTGATTTTCTTGCTCCTTTTCTTCCTTTGTAGTATCATCTTCAAGTTCTCCAAGAATAGGATCTTTTCCAATGTTTTCGACTACTTTTTCAGGAAGTGCCTAATCAATCTTCACATCAATGCTTTCAACTACTTTTCGCAACCAACTGTTGCAGCATTTGTTAGCTTTGTTTCTTATAGAATATGCAAGAAATATTCCTTCATCAACTCGAGAATCAAAATTGCCTAGTGAAACATCATTGATCTTCATAAAGCATCTACTTCCAAATATTTTGAAATATTTTACTAAAGCAGGTCTTCCTTTCCATATTTCATATGGAGTTTTATCAATATTTGTTCGGAGTTGAGCCTTGTTCATAGTATATACTGCTGCTCCAACTGCTTCTTTCCAAAATTTTAACTGCAAATCAACTCCAAGTAACATTGTTCTTGCAATCTCTTGTACGGATTTGTTCCTTCTTTCAACTATTCCATTTTGTTGTGGAGTTCTAGCAACGGATAGTTCCCTTTTGATTCCACGTGCTTCACAAAATTCATTGAATTCTTTTGAAGTAAATTCTCCACCTCTATCTGTTCTAAGGCACTTGATTTTTTATTCCCTTTCATTTTCAACAAGAGCCTTGAAATTTTTGAAGCATTCTAATGTTCAGATTTAAATCTTAAGAAAAATACCCACATCATTCTAGTATAATCATCTACAAATAATACAAAGTACCTTTCTCATTGTAGAGTTGGAGTTCTGGTGGGTCTGGATAGATTTGCATGGATGATCTCCAAAGGCTTTGATGTTGAGCATTCGTTGGACTTGAAGTTGGTTCTTGTCTGCTCGCCATGTTGACATGGTGCGCAAATAACTTTTCAGGCTTTGAAATTGTGGGAATGTCTCTTACTGCTTCTGTTTTGTTGTACTTTACGAAATTGTCAAAGTTCAGATGTCCCAAATTCCAATCACTTATGCCATAGCCAACTTTCATTTGCTTGACTTATGCAGCATTTTTCTTCGTGAATTTCACTAAGAACATACACATTATCTGACATTCTTACTCCTTTTCCCACAAGTTTTCCAAAAGAAGACTTTCTGATCTCACAACCCTTGGCATTGAAAATAATGTCATGTCCTTGGTCCTCTTCTCCTTGGGTATGTAGGAGTATGTAATGCATCCAAAGATACGAAGATGACCAATATCAAGCTTCTTCCCAGAGAAAGCCTCCCCTGGAGTCATGTGCCCCAAGGCACAATGCGGACTCCTGTTCTGCAAGTAAACAGTTGTGTTGCAGGCCTCTGCCCACAAAAACAATGGCAACCCCTGATCATGTAACATGGCTTTGGCAGCCCCTATGATGGATCTGTTCTTCCTCTCCGCAACCCCGTTCTGCTGGGGGTTGTAAGAAACAGTGAACTCCCTCCTAATGCCTGCCTCCGCACAATAGTCAACAAACTCTCCAAGGGTGTACTCTCCTCCATTGTCCGACCTCAGGGACTTGATCTTCCGACCTGTCTGTGTCTCCACAAGAGCTCTGAACTCCTGAAACCGCTTGAAGACCTCACTCTTGGTCTTCAAGAAATAAATCCAGGTCCTCCTGGAGTGATCATCAATGAATAAAACATAATACTCATATCCACTCAAGGAAACATGAGACATCCGACCGCTCACATCAGAATGTATCAAATCAAGTATCCCAGTCGCTCTGCTGTCACTGCTGGGAAAAGGGGATTTGGCAAACTTGCCCATAGCACATCCTCTACAAGTATCAAAGTGATCAGTACTGAAATCTGGCATACCTGTAGTGATCCCCCGCAAGGTCCTCAAGGCTCCATGATACATATGTCCCATCCTGCGGTGCCAAATCTCACACTGCTCAGAACTGCTAGCTCTGCTGTCGGTACTACTACTCAATGCCAAAAGGGGCTGGAATGCAAACCTGTACACCTTTACATGGCGTACACCTATCACTCTAGCTGACTCAGCTGGAGCGCCCCTGGGATACATCAACACCTTTCCTCCCCTGAACAGTACCTCATATCCTCTGTCCTCCAAAGCTGAGACAGATATGAGGTTCTTCCTCATCCCTAGCACATAAAGAACATCTGACACTTCAAGGGAGGTTTGGACTCCCTCTGAAATGTCAGTGTCCCCACACCACTT
>APFE031173978.1:44850-57528 GCA_000404065.3 Pinus taeda | reverse complement strand
ATGTGGGAAGGGTCTCACGTGCACAAACCTCATCAGCAAAGTTCATCCATGAACGGGGGAGGCCATTCACTGCAATCCGCACCAACTCAATGGGTGGAATGGCCTCTCCAATTACTGCCAACCCATCTCTCACATTAGTAATATTTGTGAGATATCCAGCTGCACTATCATTACCCATCTTAATGTTCTTCAACTTCTCCTTTAGGACCATTTTCCGGTTCTCATTGGTACTCTGGTAGAGATTGGACAATGTCGTCCACATCTCATCAGCATTGCTCTTTCCTCTCACATGAGGAATGCAATGGTCTTTGACTCTGTCTAGAATCAGCCTCTTAACCTTGTTGTTCTTTTTATTATACTCAGCCAACTGAGTAGCATCAGTAGGCACAACAACAGGGTTCTATGTGGTATGCACCATGATATCCCAAACTTCTGCCTCCTCAAAGATACTCTGCATTCTCTCCTTCCAAACGTTGTAATTTGTATGCCCATCCAGCCTATCCTCCACCCTCAATCCCAATGACATCCTGCTGTCCTAAAACTCAGCTTGCGGGAATTTTCTGAGTGAAAAATCAGCAGGCTGTAATTTTCCTCCTTATTGTTCCAAACTGCACTTTAGCACTCAAGCTCTGATACCATGTAGAAATTTCTCATTTCCCACCCCGGTTTTCAGTTTCACCTTATTTCTCCCATATAGTTAAATGCCCTTTCCCATATCCATACATTCAACAACTGAAAAAAATAAATTTTTGTTGAAAACACAAATTCTGGAAATTTTACAAAATGCTGGAAAATGCAGAAATAAAATATCAGCAGGTACAAACAGTCATTTAACACATTTGAACACAGTGATTTTTGGTCAATGTGACCCTGGAAAAACCCCCTACAACTGGTTTTCCCCAAGAGTTGTAGGGGGTTTTTCTAGGGTCAAATTGACCAAAAATCACTGTGTTCAAATGTGTTAAATGACTGTTTGTACCTACTGATTTTTTATTTCTGCATTTTCCAGCTTTCTGTAAAATTTCCAGAATTTGTGTTTTCAGCAAAAATTTATTTTTCCAGTTGTTGAATGTATGGATATGGGAAAGGGCATTTAACTATATGGGAGAAATAAGGTGAAACCGAAAACCGAGGTGGGAAATGAGAAAATTCTACAGATTGTGTTTGAGTCCTTCAACAAGTAGAGCATTTTGAGCTTTGCCCTTGCCATTGAAATGAGTCATTGTACCTTTACCAGCGATCTTAGCAAATCCACTTCCAAAAGATACAATTTCATCCCTTTTGTCTAGCGAGATAAACTTATTTTGGTCACCAGTCATGTGCTTAGAACATCCACTATCTACAAACCATTTGTTTTCCTCATTTTGTGCACACAAGGCTAGACCACATCTATCTGTAGTAGATTCCTTTCTTTGCCAAATCTTTCCTTTTGGCTCAAAAGGACAATTTTGAGCTTCATGACCTAGATTATAACATTCAGAACATCCTAGACTATATTTTGATAACGGATCAAATGAGTTATAAGTTTTGATCTGATCATGTCTCCTTGAATTAATAGGCTTATTTGAGAAGTTGGTCCTATCCCTCCTTAGCTTATCATTCTTATTATTTCCATAAGCCTTACAATGCTTAACTTGGTGACCAAAATTTTTGCAAAGGAAACAATGACTAAGGAAAATAGTTTTATAGCTATTTGGATAGCCTTGACTTAACGTGTCATCCTTTTCTGGAAGGGACTTCTTCTCATTTCTTGGATTGGTGTCAGATCATTGACTTGGATAGAACTGCTTCTCGCCTTTTGGACACTCGAAAAGCGCATCAGCATAGCTTCATGGTTTTTCTTCATTGTAAGTGTTCTCCTTTGAGTTGGATGATTCACCTATGTAGCCAATCCCTGATTTATCATATTGTGGTCCTTGAGTGTTGAGAATGACATCAAGGGTTTGAGAGCTTTTCAAACTTCTGTTAACTTGGTCCAACTCCTTTTTTAAAGATGTTGAAGAATCTAAGGCAAATTGGAGTTAGAGTGATTCTTCTTATCATGATAGCTATTTGTGAGGTCTTTTTCATTTTTCTTATAGCACAATCTTCTCTTTGACATTATTGAAGTGTGTTTTTGTTAGTTTATCAAATAGCATATCAAAACAAAGAGACAAGAACACAAGATATTTGGCATTCTGCCAAGGCCAAAACCTCTCCCTCTTGGAGAGAAAAACCCACACCAAATTATTCTTATAGAGATTCCAATTGATGAATACCAAGACCTTGACCCTTGACCTAATATGCTCCTCCAAGACCAAGACACCAATCCTCCTTTATGTCGCTACTGAGATCATCATTATTGCTCCATCATTGTTGCACTATCAAGATCTTCATTGCTATAACATCATTGTTAGACCTTCATGGAGAACTTCACCATAATGATGAAATCATTGTTGCTGCACCATCGTTGTTGCACCATCGTTGCTACTTCCTTGTGAGATTATCTCTATTATGTTGTTGTGACATCTTTGTTACACCTTGTTGCACCACTACTGATATCGTCACCGACACTTGTGAGACAGTGATCATCAAGTAATGTATATGCTGAAACAGAGTGTGACCGAGATCCTTCATGTATGTCGAGACTATGACTGAATACTGAGGCAGTCAGTGTGACGAGGCTGAGACAAAGAGTGTCCTTCTTTCTATATGTATGTTAATACTGTAACATTGCTTTTGTGATCACCGAGACAGGGAGGAGACCGAGTACATTCATCATGATAATACCCATTCGAAGAACAGTGATTTCAGAGTTTTGCGTGAGGACTATGATTACTTACTGTAATCACCACCGAAAACTTCAGACACATCCGAGGTTATGTCTGCATGTAATGCAGATACTTTCCACGCCTATTTATAGTAGTTAGTCCCTTGTATTAAGCCGATGTGTATCCATGAAGTGTTGTGACTATTTCTTTGAGCCGACATAAGTGAATTTAATTCTTTTAGGCCGACATGACTGTCTTTTCAACTTGTTTTGCTTGCAGACTTCTTTTGTGCTCGTCTTGGAGGATTGTGCTTTTCTTGGAGGGCCTTTTAGACTAGTATACATTTACATATATGCTCTTTACATTTCTTTGACTCTTTGACTTTCCTAAACCTATGGAATGAGCAAGAAACTCATTCTTATAATTTATAAAAATAATAATTTTTCTTTTTCTTGACAAGTACAAAGATCAAAATTACATTTGTAAATACCAAACCTAGTTACATTTTCTTCAACACTCCCTCTTAACTAGGGAGGTATTTATAATGGTCCCTAGTCATTCTCAATCTTAAGAATTTCTCATAAGAAGAATCAGATTGGTAAGCCATCTGTATATCATCATAGTAACCAACATTGTTTCCACAGCTCTATCCCTCATTAGATCAGAGCACAATGTTGGAGAGATATAGACACCTTAACCATTGCCTCTCAAGGTACATACCCACTTGAGTGTTCACTAAGTATAACCTTCTAGGACTGTTCTTATCTTGGGTTCCCAACCCTCAAAGAATATCAGTCCTCTTGCCTACTCTTGTCTTGGATGCACTACACATCCTCAAAAAGCATCGGATGCCAGATGATTACCCAATCCTCCATTCTTTCTTCCAAAGTGAAGCCAAGAATGTTGTGTCTATCTCTCCCCTTAACTAGGGAGGATATCATGTCTCTTCATTTCTCTTCATGGCCTTCACCTAGACTTACAGTTGTTAGTCCTGGTCTAGTGCACGACACATGAAATAAAAAAACACAATTGTCACTCCTTTTGATCAGGGGTGATCCAATCCAAGCTCCCTCTTAAACAAGGACTTGTCAGAGCTCCCTCTTAGCTAGGGATTCTTCTTCGTGGGTCCTTCAGCTGCTTGATCAACTTCTCTCATTGATGTCATGAAATTTAGTTGAGCTTCTTCCTTATAGGGCAACAGCAATCGATCACTTTCCTTCTTATTCTGCCATGTCATTCCTTTCTTCATGGAAGGTGGCCTTCTTGGTACATATCTGCAACCTTCTTTATATGGCTACTTCTTTTCTCTCCATGCTTCTTTCAGGATTTTCCATCCACCGCATGAATGTTGGTTGTACTTGTACTTACAAGTCTTGTTCTAGTAGCCCTGCATGAACTCATCCAGATATTATTCAAGAAATCAAAACATCACATTAAATTAAATCATACCTTATAAGATGGCTCTTCATCGTGATATCTTCTTGTAGGTATCAACATCCTGCATTCATGTTGACACATCTCCCAAAGATACTCATTGTCAAGGGTCTACATCTTTTCCATCAAAGTCTTCATATCTTTACAAGAGATTTTCTAGTCAAGTCTTCTTGATCTTCATGGATGTTGATTGTCTTCATCGGGGTTGCATATCTCATGATCTCTTCCTTCCTTACACATTCCATTCCCAGGTGTCTTTTTAGAGTTTTCTAATCAAAGTTATGTAATTTTAGTCAACCACCTCATATTTCCTATGAGGACACATATTATGTTGATTTCATCTGGTGTGACTTATGTCTTTTTGCATCCTTTCAAAGGAGGAGATCCTTTTCCTTCGATCATGCTTCTCAAGATAGAAGTATTGATCTGCAACCATACTACATGACATTATAAAACTTAAATACAAGTATACATACCTCATTTTACCTTTAGGTTGTCCAAGCTTCTTTCAGCAGCTTCCTTGATTGAAAGATCTTCAACTCCTTAAACTGCTCTTACGTCATCATATCATTATTCATGAACTCCATAGGTTGGAGTTTCTATTGAAACACTTGCTTCATCCCTAGATCAGTGAATCTTCTAGTGAAGATTCCATCAGAGAATCTTGAGGATCTTAAAGATCCCTATCCAGCAGATGTTTCCCTTTTGTTGCATGATGAGCATTCATCAAATGTTTGAGTTCTGCAAAGTTGTTGCTTACAACTTGCCTTTTGCATAAAAACCCTAAGTTGTTGACAGAGGCATCTTACTTATCCTCATGATCATAGTCACCCTCGTGATGATATCACGAGACCTTGTTTCTAATGCTTCCATAATGTTACACCACATCCTATAACACATTGTAGTCTTATTCTATGCAGGATCTAGGAGCCTAGAAAGAAACTTACAGAGGGAGGCTAACTTAAAGAATACTACTCCCTCTTATCATGGAATCCATTCAGCTCCTTCCATCCTAACCAGTAGCATGAATTTTCTTTTTCTCCTCTATTTGATATTGTCCTTTAAGGACCATATTTTCTTCTTCCAGTTTCCTTTAAGTCTCCAATATTATCTATGTGAGAAAACTTTAAAAGTTTCTCATGAATTCAGAGGAGACCTATTTCAATGACTTCACGTATCTATAAGGACTGAGACTATCCTCCTTATGCAAGGACCAGCATATCGATTTGTAAAACAAAGTCATTTAAATTAAAGATAGATCATAACCATGAAGATACTTACTTGGCACATGAAGAGGAGATCCTTACCTTGATGCTTCTTTGAATGAGATTCTTTGCTAGAGCATTATTGAAAACCTCAAGACTCCTTGCACTGTCCAGCACCAAGCATGACAAAGATTGCTCCAGCCTATATGTTATTATGATGTTTGAAACTGCTTCATCATCTTAACTTCTAAGGCACTTTGACTCCTTATCAGGTCTTTATGGTTATTGATATATGGTACTGTATTGCTGACACATAAATAGATTGTGAAGAATTAGCAGCAGTGTGTAGTTATTGATCATCTCTTTATGGCACTTAGCATTGCTTGCCCAGAATAGAGGAGCTAACACTTCTTTAGCGCAAGTAGATTTATCCTAGTTTTGCTTAGCAACATTATCTCCAAAATGTGACTTTACCGAGATAGTATGCAATACTCAGCATATTGTGATGTCAACAGGATTGCATGCTGCAAAAACCAAGATATATTGTAAGTATGAGAAACTGAACTGTGTGAGATATTTGTATTTTGTGGTCTTGACACCATGAAGTTAGATTATAATGCACCGATTTGAATTCTTCCTGAGGAGATCCAAGACTATTGTTGTTCTTGCAGTAGTGGCATCCCTAAATCATGAAGTAGTATAGAATATCACTATGAGCCCGATACATAAAGCATCCGTGTACTGAGATCATGTAGCATTATTGTGAAGTATCATTTGTTGTTACATTAAGCCATTCATCATTGGAAGCACCGAAACTGTGAGGTATTTATGACACTGTACCGAGACAGTGATCTCTTTGTGTAGAGGGGCACTGAACAGAGACACTGTCTTATCACCGAAACTTCTTTCTTGCAGTGACTATATTGAGGCAGTGGTATAATATGGACTGTGAGAAGCACTCCTTGGATCAATTCTGCCATATATGCCAAGAATGTAATTTATTTCATAAGGAAGATTCAATGATCAAGAAATGAGGATCGCAGAAATGGTACTGATATATTCCATCAAACTGAACATGACTTGAGTGCATGACTGTAATCACTGAAGTTGATACTTCATGTACTGTTGTAGACTTGCTCCTTCAAACCTTCCAACTTGTTTTGATGTCCTCAAAGACAGATCTTTGTATGTCTCTTTTCTGCCCTTCCTTAACCATAGCTCTGATACCATGTTGAAGAATCTAGGGCAAATTGGAGTTAGAGTGATCCTTCTTATCATCATAGCTATTTGTGAGGTGTTCTTCATTTTTCTTATTGCACAATCTTCTCTTTGACATTATTAGAGTGTGTTTTCGTTAGTTTATCATATAGCTTATCAAAACAAAGAGACAAGAACACAAGATATTTGGCATTCTGCCAAGGCCAAAACCTCTCCCTCTTGGAGAGTAAAACCCACTCTAAATTCTTCTTATAGAGATTCCAATTGATGAATACCAAGACCTTGACCCTTGACCTAATATGCTCCTCCAAGACCAAGACACCAATCCTCCCTTGTGTCACTGCTGAGATCATCATTTTTGCTCCATCGCTGTTGCACTATCAATATCTTCATTGCTATAACATCATTGTTGGACCTTCATGGGGAACTTCACCATAATGATGAAATCATTGTTGCTGCACCATCGCTGCTCCTTCCTTGTGAGATTATCTCTATTATGTCATCATTGTTGTGACATCTTTGTTACACCTTGCTGCACTACCACTGATATCATCACCGAGACTTGTGAGACAGTGATCATCAAGTAATGTATATGCCGAAACAGAGTGTGACTGAGATCCTTCATGTATACCGAGACTATGACTGAATACTGAGGCAGTCAGTGTGAGGAGGTTGAGACAAAGAGTGTCCTTTCCATATGTATGTTAATACTGTAACGCTGCTTCTGTGATCACCGAGACAGGGAGGAGACCGAGTACATTCATCTTGATAATACCCATTCGAAGAACAGTGAATTTAGAGCTTTGCGTGATCTTAGGACTGTGATTACTCACTGTAATCACCACCGAAAACTTCAGAGATATCCGAGGTTAGGTTTGCCTGTAATGCCGATACTTTCCATGCCTATTATAGCAGTTAGTCCCTTGTATTAAGTTGACGTGTATCCATGAAGTGTTGTGACTATTTCTTTGAGCCGACATAAGTGAATTTAATTCTTTTAGGCTGACATGACTGTCTTTTTAACTTGCTTTGCTTGCAGACTTCTTTTGTGCTCATCTTGATCGATTGTGCTTGTCTTGGAGGGCCTTTTAGACTAGTATACATTTACATATATGCTCTTTACATTTCTTTGACTCTTTGACTTTCCTAGACCTATGGAATGAGCAAGAAACCCATTCTTATAATTTACAAAAATAATAATATTTATTTTTCTTGATAAGTACAAAGATCAAAATTACATTTGTAAATACCGAACCTAGTTACACTTTCTTCAACAAGAGAGACCACTTTTGCTTCTAGTTTCTTGCAAATTTCTTTCTTTTCCTTCAACTTGTTATTTAAGATTTCTTCTGTCCTTTTTGCTTCTTCTTTTTCAATCTTGAGGGTTATGATTTTCTTCTTCAATTTTTCATTTTCTTCAATAGCACTGATTAGTAGTTCATCCATATTACCTTCTTCTTCTTCAGGTTCATTGGTATCATATGTAAATGACATAAATACTACTTCACTACTTTCTGCGTAGTCATCTTCTTCATTAGAACCATCACTATCTTGTTTGAGGAAGAAATTCCTTTTGGTTGACCTTTTCTCGAATGATTTTTTCTTAGGTTCATCTTCATCAGAATCATTGCATCTTGTTTGGAGAAGAATTTTTTCTTGTTTGATCATTTCTTCTTGAAAACTCTCCTTTTGGGTCCATCTTCATCATCACTATCATCTTTGGAAGGATATTTTGCAGCATAATGTCCAATTTTACCACATTTGAAACAGATAAGAGGGTACTTACATTTGAGTTTTGACCCTTTCTTTAGCTTCTTCACAAATTGTGCCAATTATGTTTCAACATCAGAGTCATCACTGCTGCAATTACAGCTTTTCCCTTTTCTTGATGTTTTTGAGGCCTTAAAAGCAGCTTCTTTGAGATTTGAGATTCCTTTTCTCATTTCATACGGAATGAGAATTCCATGAAGTTCATCCATTAACAAGGTGTCCAAGTCTTTCAATTCTTCTATGGCACTGACTTTGGAATCAAACCGCTCTAGAAGTGATCTCAAAACTTTCTAGACAATTATCTTTTCCTCAATGTCTTCACCAAGACCTTTAAGTGAGTTGACAACTTCATCTACTCAAAGAAAATAAGTAACAATGTTTTCCTCTTCATTCAATATTAGCCTTTCAATTTGTCTTCTAAAAGTTTGGAGTTTTGCCTTCTTTACTTTGGTATCTCCATCATAAATGCTAATGGGTTTGTCCCACATTTCCTTAGTTGATTCACAGTTCATAACCTTTGCGAATTTTGAATCAAATATTCCAATTGTTATCAAATTTAAGGCTTTGGCATTTGCTATATAAGCTTTCCTCCCATCCTGATTTGTTGGCAGAGGAGATGGAGTTTTATATCCATCTATGACCGATTGCCATACTTCCGGTCCAAGAGACATCAAGTAGAACTTCATCCTAATTTTCCAGAAAGCAAAATTTGTTCCATCAAATTGAGGGACCTTTCCCGAATCCGTACTGGCCATAGTGACTCAAAATCCTTCTTCCAGTGGTTAAGCTGATTATGAAGAAGCTGGCTCTGATACCAATTGTTGAAAGACTGAAACCAGGGGGGATGAATTAGTATTTCTTACACTTGTTATTTATACCAGCTAAGATTTCTTTTTCACAAATTGAACCAGAACAAAAATAAAGTGATTTTACTAATAAGAAATTGAGGACACCAATCCTCTTTTACAATAGCAACAAGCTCCAACTTGTACAAAGACGTTCCAAGGCTCCAACCTTGAGGACTCCAATCCTTCAACCAAATACAAACTTCAAAAAGTTTTCAAGGCTCCAAAACTTGAGGACACCAATCCTTTACCCAAATACAAGCTTCAACTAGGACGCCAATCCCAAAATTTTAATGATAAAAGAAAATTACCAAACTACCTCAATAACTGTCTGCAAGGATAACCAAGATGTACGAGCTTCATAAGTCTTCAAGAGCCATCACAAGTCTTCAAGAGGTACAAGCTTTTGTCTGCAATGATGAGCCATATCAATACGAGCTTCTCAAAACTGCTTTGCAACAATAATAAGCAACCATAGGTCTGCTAGATAAAAGGTATCTGTTTCTTCAAGTCTCTGAACTGAAAAGAAAGCTTCTCTACGAGTTTGCACAGTAATAAAATACTTTCACAAGTCCGCAACTAAGGTTCCACACAGTTTTCTAGTGTAATGACTCTCCACAGGTCCAAGGTTATGTCACTACACATCCGCATAATAGAACATGTCACCACAAATCCGACAGAATAGTCTTCACAACCACCTGTTGATCTGCAATAGTAGTCCAAAATTGCAATAGTTTTGGTGCTCCTGTAGAGACTCTCATTTGTTGAGGTCTGCTTCTGCAATAAGACCGAGATTTGTTCATGTAGAGGCTATTATCTGCACCTTCAAATGTACCAGAATCATAAGGCTGCACAAAAAACAGTTGCAGATCTGATGTTCGCAATAAAAGACTAGCCCATAAATTTGCAAAAGAAGATCTGCTACAAGAAGAATAGGCTACAGGTAAGTGAGTCCTCTTTCTTGGTAGTTTCAGTACTTTGTCTTGCTAATCTGAACCAAGCTCTTGTCACTTTAGCCGAATAAACTCCTTATATTTATAGTTGTTTGATGATCTGAACAGTCATGTCTAATGAACAGTTGTCAAGTCCTAGTGAGCCTGCATAAGTCAGCTAGCAAGTTTAAACAATATTGTCATACACTATCTTCAAAAATTAATACCTTCGTAAGGACAAGGAGATAGGATTGTTGAAATATGTAACTAGGTTTGGTCTTCATAATATGTAGTGTACTCTTGATTCTTGTATACTTTAAAAAGAAAAGAAAACTATTAGTATTATTATTTTTAGCATGGATTTCATGCTTAAGCTTATTTTTGTTTTAGGTCAAAGCACCAATTGAGTGCTTCTAGGTTTTTTTATAGAGTCAAGAAGTCCAAGAGTCATTGTCATATGTAAAAGACCCTGTTGGGCATTTTGTAACATGTCAAAAGAATTATTTTTAAGTCAAAAGTGTCAAATTACCTCTCAAGACCAAGTCGGCCTGGCAGTGGAGAAGTCGGCCTAATTAGGGCAATTTGTCCTCTTGGAAGGGGTATATATAAGAGACCGTTTGACCTCATTTGAAGCATCAACCACTCACTCATCAAGGAAGCTAGAACAATAAGGAAAAAGGCAAGCGAAGGTCTAGAAGGAAGAAGGAAGAAGGAAGACGAGATTCCTGATTTTTACACTCGCTCTCTCTCACACGTGCAAAGAAAGCTAGGGTTTCTGCAGCTACAAGGTCAAAGTCTTCAAGAAGAGTAGAAATTTGAGAAAAGGAAGTCAATTTGGTCACCTACAAGCCTTTGAAGAGGACAAAGCCCAAGAAAAGGAAGGAGGAAGCCTAAAGAACCCTAATTCACTCACACATGCGAAGTTGCAACTTGTTGCAGGGAGCTGAAAATTTCAAACCTACAGTGAGAGCTGAAATCTGAAGCTGGGGGTCGAAGTTCTGCACTTGGAAGAGATTTGACTTGGTAGGAAGACACACATCCTCCAAAAGGTTTGCCTTGGTCTTGGAAGGGTCTTGGTCTTGGTCTAAAGGTCTTGGAATTCGTCATTTGAAGAATCTATAAGAAGACGAGATTTTTATGGGTTTTCCTCTCTAGGAGAGGTTTTGGCCCTGGCTAGTAGCCTACATCTTGTGTCCTTGTGTACTATTGATCTTCATGTTTTAGTAGTTGTTTGATGATAAGAAAAACATAATAACAAGAGAAGAAGAAGCTAATAATAAAGAAAAGTAAAAGAATATCACAAGTGATTATCAAGTCGAAGAGAAATTAGTTCGATTGTAGCCCATTTGATTTCTCACCATGGTATTAGAGCTAAGGTTGACAAAGGGCATAATAAAGATCACTACATCCTTGAAGAAGCTCTCATTGAAGCAACTCTCCATGATGAGAACACATCTCAAGCTAGTCATCAAAGCATTTGGGGATTTCTTCTTATCTATCAAGAACTATATGACCAAGACCTCCACTACAAAGAACAAAGGATTATTCTCAGCACTTACAAGTACTTTTGAAGATGACAACATATGGGTGATTTATAGTGGAGCTTCTAGACATATGACAGGTGAACATGGACAACTAAAGACCCTATCAAAAGGAATATTTTCTCATTTAGTCGAGCTTGGAGACAAGAAAAACTATGCAGTCAAAGAATTGGACCAACCCAATGTTGCACGAAACGGGGACGTTTTTTGGAAGCGGGGACGCGGAAGCGTCATTTTCCAAAGACCTAGAAAGTGAAGCGTCTGCTATATATATATATATATATATATATGTATTATATATATTATTTTGCATTTATACTCAAAACAAACATCCCAAATACCAAATTAATTGTAGAAGACATGAAAACACGCATATTTTTGCATAAATCAAGATAGATATGGCATCCATGATTCCAATGTAGTTACTAGTATGTACATCAACCATCTATATTCTAGCAATTACAAACATACATCAAATTTTTAAGCATATTATAAAACAGAAAACATTTAAGCATATTATAAAACATACAGCATATTATGATTTGTCTAGCAAGTGAGCAACTGTCAACATTTGTCATGTCCAAAATTCAAATAATAATGTTTACAAAATATGTTACTTGGTCACCGCCAAGACAAAAAAGAGTCAAATTCACAAACCTACAAGTCTAATGATTAATCTATGACAAAAGTAGTAAATTGTGAATATATCTACTAATCTCTCCTTCCACCACAAAGAGAACATGGCGGCGGGCCTCCACGTGGTGGCAATGAAAAAGATGCTACTTGTGGAAGTTGTGGCAGTGGCACTATACCTGATGAAGACGAACCCCCTGCTGTTGGTGTTGAACCATGGAACCTAGGAACCAAGGGACCAGATGGGGATGGCATCTCAACACGATCATCATCATCCTGGAATCGCTCAAAAAATTCATGCAAAAAAAAAAACACTAGTTAACAAAAAAATTAAAAACATGAATTAGAGA
>APFE031173978.1:0-43158 GCA_000404065.3 Pinus taeda | reverse complement strand
AAGCACATTGAATGGTACACCGCAAGCACAAAGAAATCGGACTATCTTTCCATCCACATCATCCCTCCTAGCAACATTAAGGAAATCCCCTATTGTTCTTTTACCTCCAGAGCTTCCAGAAGTACCATGAGGAGATGAGCTACCAAATCTAGAGGTTGCACTTGATTCAGAATGAGTTTTTTGTTGTGTTGCCTCCTCTATTTGGATGTATTTTCTTCTTTGTTCAGATGAAATGTTTGGGCAAATTTGTATCCCCACGGGACCCTTTTTATCATCACTGTCCAGCACCCCAAAAAGATGCCTCCTCACACAAGTATATGAACCACTAAATGGTTTTCCTCCATGACAACCATGAGGGCACAAAAATTTGTAGCTTCCACCACCCTTTCCCCTTTCAATTTTGGTCACATAGTTCCACAAGGGTGTTAATGCAGCTTTCCCCTCTAGTGTTTCAGTTTTCCCTTCAAGTTCAACTTCATCTCCTTCCTCTTCAAACCCTTCCTCCTCATCATACATTGGGTCACTCATATTGGGACCACTGTCCTCTTGTGCTTCTTCCCTTCTAATCCTACCCCCCTTGCCATCATTAAAACCAAAAGTGGAATGAATATGATACATAGAAGCCAAAAGAACACCATCTTGGAATATAGATATAGGTGGTGGACAACCTACAAGTAAAGGAGCAAGTAGAAACAATGGGAAAGAGTAGGAGAGGGAGGAGAAAAATACAAAAAAAAATGTCAAAAAAATAAGGGAGTTTGGGGCTTGCACTTACCTCTTTAGCTCTCGTAGATGAAGTCCTCCAAGCTCCTACTCCAAGCTCCTCCTCCTTCTCCTAGCTCCTCCTCCTTCACTCCTCCAAGCTCTCCTCTCTTCTCCTCTCCTCTCTTCTCTTCTCTTCTCCTCTCCTCTCTTCTCTTCTCCAACTCTCATAAACTCAAAGTGAGTAAATGAGGGATGAATGGGGGCCTTATTCCCTTCATTCCTCACCCTAACCCAAGGTGGACCCACCGCCAACAAGCAAACTCACAAAAAAATCAAAAAAATAAAATAAAAATAAAAATAAAAAATTTGATTTTTTAGGCCGCGCGACGCACTTTTTGGAAGCACATACAGAATCGTACATGATCCATACGATTCGGCCCCTGCAGCGCCGCACTTCGTACAGCCAAAGCGCCATACGAAACGGGCTTCGGAAGGACGCTTCCGCAATTTCCAAGAAGCGCCTTTATCAGTCCGAAACGCGTTTCGGTTTTTCCAAAACGCATTTCGAGAGGCGCTTCCCCCATGCATCTGTACAGACCGCGTTTCGGGGGTTAGATCCCCGAGGGGGGGGGGGGCGTTTCCTGCAACATTGGACCAACCACGTTGCGGCTGGAAGATGGATGGACATCTCAACAACATCCTATATGTCCTAGGTTTGAAGAAAAATTTACTTTCTATTTCTTGCCTAGAAGATAAAGGAGATAGAATTGCTTTTGTAGATGGAAAAGTTATGGTATGGGATAGGAGCTCTCGCATTAATAATGCAAAAACTATTGGGATTCGTGAGGGAAGGATTTATAGATTACTTACACCTCTCTCTCAAGCATTGGTTCACCTTGAAATCAATCAATATGAACTTTGGCATAAAAATTTAGACACCTTCATTACAAAATCTTACCATCCTTAAACTCTATGGTAAATGGCATCCCTAAACTGAAGGAAGAGCATGAAGGAATTTGTAAGGGATGTGCACTAGGTAAAAAAGTAAAGAAACCCTATGGAAGCAGTGCTTCAAGATCTAAGGAAATCTTGGATCTCATTCCCTCTGATGTTTGTGGTCCTATGGCCACAAAATCTCTTGGAAGTCCTCTGTACTATGTGACTTTCATTGATGACCACTCAAGAAAGACTTGGATTTATTTATTTAAGTCCAAGGATGAGGTATTTGAAAATTTTCAAGAATTCAAAGCAAAAGCAGAGAATCTTATACAAAGGATGATAAAAGTGTTTATTTATTTAAGTCCAAGGATGAAGTATTTGAAAATTTTCAAGAATTCAAAGAAAAAGCAGAGAATCTTACAGAAAGGACGATAAAAGTGCTAAGATTTGATAATGGAGAGGAATACACATTAAAAGAACTCATAGCTTTCTGTAAGGAGGTTAGAATTAAGAGGGATTTGATAGTTCCATATAATCTAGAACAAATGGAGTAGCAGAAAGGAAGAATCGTACAAATGAAGAATGCATTAGAGCTATGTTCCATGATCAAGACTTACCTCAATTCATGTGGGGTGAAGCATCCAAAACAGTTGTCTATATTCAAAATCGAAGTCCTCATAAGATACTTGACAATATGACTACTAAAGGAGCATTTACTGAAGGAGAACCTAGTGTAGATCATCTTCAAATATTTGGTTGCCCTGTCTACATTCACATTCCAATAGATAAAAGGAAGAAATTGAATCCTACAAGCATGAAGAGCATATTTGTTGGCTACAGTATCTCGTCAAATTCATATAGGATCTACATCAACGAAGGTCACTAAATTGAAGTAGAGATATGATTTTTCATGAAAACATTGCCTACAAGAAGTCTAAAGATCGCCCAATTGATTATGATGATGAAGAACTACCTATATTTGAAGAATGTCCAAGGGAAGAAGAAGATACTATACCTAATCATGAAGAAGAAGGTCCCAGTGAACCTGTGCAACAAGTCATAATCCCTGAAATTCATAAGAGACCCACTTGGTTAACATCAACTCTTCAAGAAGCAGAAGGACATGTTGTAGCTAAAGGAACATTCAAGGAAAGTAAAAGGCCTAAAAGATACTCAAGGAAGGCATCCTATATAAAACAACAACAACAACAACAACAAAATTGATTGAACCAGAACCATCCTCTTTTGAAAAAGTTGTCAAACATCAAGAATGGAAAGATGCCATGAAAGAAGAACATCAGTCTATAATGAAAATTGGAGTTTGGGAAATCATTCCTAGGTCGAATGACAAATCTGTCATAACTTCGAAAAGGCTCTACAAGATTAAGCATACAGCAGATGGAAGCATTGACAAGTACAAGGCTAAGCTTATGGCTAGGGGTTTCTCTCAACAAGAATGCATCAATTATGAAGAAACATTTGCACCTACAGCAAGGCACACAACTATAAGATCGTTGGTCTCTTTGGCAGCAACTATGGGATGGAACATCCATCAAATGGATGTCAAGACAGCCTTCCTGAATGGTACCATTGATGAAGAAGTATATAGTGAACAACCCTTGGGATTTGAAGTACATAATATAGAAACTCATATTTGCAGGCTAAAGAAGGCACTTTATGACCTTAAACAAACCCTAAGGGCTTGGTATGCTAGGATGGACACATATCTACAAAGAATGGGTTTTTCAAAGAGTTTTGCAAATCCAAATCTTTATATCAAAGTAGTGAAGGGTGAACCAATGATCATCCTTCTATATGTGGATAACCTTCTCATAATAGGTGTGGAAAGTCGTATTCAAGAATGCAAGAAACAATTGGCAACAAAATTCGATATGAAGTATCTAGGGTTTATGCATTATTACTTAGGGTTGGAAGTTTGGCAAAAAACGGGCAAAATATATCTAGGTCAAGGAAAGTATGTAATTAAGATGCTACAAAAGTTAGGCATGATGGACTGCAAACCTATGACAACCCCCATCGTCACAAATTTGAACAGGGTTAAGAAGTTCAGATTCAAGCCCTGTGGAGCCCACAAGTTATAGACAATTGGTTGGCTCTCTGATGTATCTTGTGAACACATATCCAGATATTTGCTTTGCAATGAATATTCTCAATCAGTTTCAGATGGAGCCTAGACATAACCACTGGATAGTAGACAAACATATATTGAGATATCTATGAGAGACAATACATTATTGCCTAAAGTGTGATGGAAAGAAAAGTATCCAACTAATGGGATATACTGATTTAAATTGGGGAGGCAATGAGACAGATGGAAGAAGCACTATCAGAGGATGTTTTAGCTTGGGATCCTCTATGATCTCATGGATGAGTAGAAAGCAAGAATAAGTTGCATTAAGTAGTGTTGAAGCTGAATACATTGCAACATGTGAAGTTGGTAGAGAAGTTGTTTGGTTAAGATTTATTCAATGGACTGTTGGACCCTACAATTATACATTGTGACAACACAAGTTGCATAATGTTGTCTGAAGACCCCATATTCAATGCAAAGACGAAGCACATAAAAAACAAGTATCATTACATATGAAAATTGGTGCAAGATGGAGTGGTTTCTCCACTGGTAAGAAACCTGATGTTTCTCATTTTAGAATATTTGGTTGTCCCATGTATTTTCATGTGCCTAAAGAGAAAAGAAACAAGTTGGAAGCATCTGGGAAGAAGCGTATATTCGTTGGCTACAGTGAAAATTCAAAGGCATATAGAATCTATGTGCCTATTCAAAGAGTTGTGGAAGTAAGTCGTGGTATCACCTTTGATGAAGATACTACCCTTGGGAAAGCTAGAGATCTTCCCATTCCAAGGAAGGACAATGATGATGTTGGCGAAAAACAAGATGAACCTCAGACGAATGAGCCTATGCCCGATATTAATGGTCCAATGGATCCTATTAATCCAACTCTGAGTGATCCCTCTACCTCTAGGAAACAACCTCTATGGCTCAAAGATGATGAAAGACATACTACTCCAAGAGGGACATATCGCGAAAGTAAGAAGTCGAACAGGTATCAAGGGTATTTCACTGCTATGAGTACTATCGTTCAAGTTGAACTATGCACGTTCGAAGACGCTGTAAAGCACCAAGTATGGAAGGATGCAATGAATGAGGAATATGAATCAATCATGAAGCATGATGTTTGGGACATGGTGCCCAGACCCAAGGACAAGTCCTTGGTCACCTCTAAATGGCTTTACAAAATCAAACATGGAGTTGATGGGAGTGTTGAAAAATATAAGGTCAGGTTTGTTGCTTGAGGCTTCTCTCTATATACCACTATTCGATCTATTATTGCTCTCGCTGCCACTTAAGGATGGAGCCTACATCAAATGGATGTTAAGACTACTTTCTTGCATGGTTCGCTCAAGGAGGAAGTCTAATTGGAACAACCTCAGGGGTTCGAAGTACAAGATCGAAGGACACATGTATGCAGATTGAAGAGAGCCCTCTATGGGTTGAAGCAAGCCCCTAGGGCTTGGTATGAGAGGATTGACAGTTATCTTATGAAGTTGGGATTTACAAGGAGCTATGTTGATCCTAACCTATACTTCAAGGTTGAAAAGGACATGCCTCTCATTTTGGTCCTTTATGTTGATGATCTCTTTCTAACTGGTGTGGACCCTCTCATTTATCAATGTAAGAGGGAGTTGACTTCCGAGTTCGAGATGAAGGACCTAGGACTGATGCACTACTTCCTAGGCCTAAAGGTCTGGCAAAAGGCGGCTGAGATTTTCCTTTCTCAAGGAAAATATATTGTGAAGCTACTAGAGACATGTGGGATGGTAGATTGCAAATTTGTGTCTGCTCCTATGGAACTCAATTTCAAGAAGCTATGTGGAAGCGTTGTTGGGCCCGAATTGGCAAACCCTTCCAAATATCGACAACTCATGGGGGCCCTGATGTTCTTGGTAAACTCTCGTCTAGACATATGCTTCACTATGAATATACGTTGAGTCAATTTATAATTGAGCCTCATCACATACATTGGATTGCTGCTAAGAATCTCTTAAGATATCTCTGTGGCACAATCAACTATGGGCTGAGATACACTACCAGGAATTAGAGGCTACATGGATATACTGATGCTGACTGAGATGGCAGTGTGGCGGATCGAAAGAGCATGTCAGGATGGTGCTTCTCATTGGATCTACTTCGATTTTTTGGATGAGCAGGAAGCAAAAAGCGGTTGCTCTAAGCACCACCAAGGCCGAAAATATTGCAACCAGTATGGCATGTTGTGAAGTTATTTGGTTGAGGCAATTCTTCAATGAGTTATTTGAGCATGTGTTGGATACCGTCGTGATCTATTGCGACAACCAAAGTGGAATTCGTCTTTCAGAGAATCCAGTGTTCCACAATTGCTTCAAGCACATTGATATCATGTACCATTTTATCCGGGATATGGTACAATAGGGAGCAATAAGGCTCTAACACATCAGGACCGATGAGTTAGTTGCTGACATCCTCACAAAGCCCTTGGGGAAGGTCAAATTCTTAGCCTTTCGAAAGAGACTTGGAGTCGTGGAAGGACCCTCCTATGAGGGTCCCGCTTGAGTTGGACATTGAGCTCTGGGAGCTCCTCGAGGCTTGGGGTACTTCTTGGAGCTATGAGCAACCATAAGGTGAGTGGTTCACCTTCCCCTATAGGTGTGTTGTGTACAGGGTGAGTGCTTTACCTTCCTCTGTGATACCCCATGATGGTTGACATGTGTGTAGTGTGAGTGATTCACCTTCCCCTACGATTGATGATATATGCATAGGATGAGTGGTTCACCTTCTCCTATGGCATATCAGCAAGATGAATGGTTCACCTTCTCCTGTGGATGCCCCAACTATATATCCTACCCATGTAGTTTGGAACTCATGGGAAGCACCTCTCATCTAGCCAATGAGTTGGGAAAAGTAGATAGGGACCATAGCACTACAGATGGACGCATCATGTACTATCATACTCCCTATGTCTAGGATGCATGGTGTTCAACAACTTGATCTGGGATTAAGTCTGATTAGGGTTCTACCCGTGGACTGACTTTTGTTAGTGGAGAGTGGTAAGGTCTTGTGACTCACTCTCGATCAATTCTTCTTCATTATCGATATCAGTATTCAGCAGAGTTGAGACGAGATACAGCGATAGCACATGATGATAGGATGGCATGATGATCGATGATGATGGCTAGATTGGCAGGTAGAATTCTCCCTAATCGAGAGGGAGTGTTAAAATTGGCAACTAGGGCCCAATTCCACTTTGGACAGCTCATTTGATGGAGATGATGATTGCATTGAGTTCCTCTTTTTGAGAGGACCAAAATTGAACTAAAGATCATCAAATTTGGACAAGCAGAAATGTGTTTTTGAATTTATGCCCACACATGTACAATTGTCAAGGTCAGCCACATCATCATGTAGGCTCATGAAGCCCCCAAGAGACATGTCACTTCACCCTCAACATCTTATATAAATATAAGTGACCTCCAACCTCATTTGGCACCTCACTCAACTCACACATTCTTCTCTCTCCTCATTTGATTGGTTCATACACCTCATTGAGCCACTGATTTTTCCTCACACGTGTGACAAGGTGGATGAATTTTTTGAGCAGATTACAAGGTCGAAATTCTAGAGTTGTTGCAGGGTTTGACCAGCATTGACCAAGCACTTTGACTCATCCTTTGACTGTGATTTTTGTGGGAAAATTTCGTTTTTGGCAGGCCATACTATTTGGCACAGAAACCGAGAATTTATGGGCACTTTGACTTGCATTTACTGCAACCCTGTTTGCCTGCAAAGGTTGACTTCAATTGACCATGTTTGACTATTGTTTGGATGACTGTTTTGACTATTGTTTGACCAGTTAAGGAGGCTGAGTTTGACTGCCTTTGATCGAGCTTCAAAGGGGATGTTTTGTTGTTGTGTTGACCATCTTTGACTTTCTGGTTAAGGCTGAATTTGACTGCAGATTTGACAAGGTTGTTTTGACTTTGATTTGGCAAGTCAATTTTGATTTTTTGTACTCTCTCTCATTGTTGAACATTTGATATAATAATAAGAAGAATTGATCAAAATGTTTTCCCCATCTTGGGGTTTTCCTTGGCATCCGCCAAATCTGATGTTCTCTTGTCTTGGCTTGTCTTCTGCATTTTGTCATTCGTGTTCTATCTACAGTTATTGTCAATGTGATTTATGGTTAATGTGATTGCTATTGGAAAACTAAATTGGAAATTGTCATTGGGCTACTAAAGGAACATTGAAGTAATTGTGCTAAGTATAGAACATACTGTTGTTAACTAAAATTAACAAGCCTCCTTCTCCTCCTGTGTCACCTTTGTAAATACTTTAATCCTATCCCAAGTTGTTCTGCGGAGGAGATATTAGGATATTTAGGATATTTAGACACTTAGGAGTTAGTTAAGTTCAATTTGGTCTAATGTGTCTATTAGGTAAGTGTGTTTCTTAGTGTGTTTCTATAGTATGCATTAGTCGCATTGTAATCTAATGGTTATGATATGTTTTAGACATAAAGTGATCCAAAGGCTCGTAATCTCCTCAATACTAACGTCTATTGATTTGGCTTAACATCCAATTGGTCAATGACCTCTATTTAAAGAGCATGAAGGGTCACGGAGGATGATCGATTATGAGAACCCTCTTATTTAAAATATTTTCTTTTACATTAATAAAATTGCCTCAAGTGGCTGCATTGCCTAAGGCCATGGACGGTTTCCCTCTCAAAGGGTTTTAACCACGTAAAAATATCGGCAATGTGATTTTGATTTGGTTGTTTGAGTGGTTATTGAAGGTGTCTGTCCTATATGGAATACCTTGTTTACCCAAACAAACTTCGTTGTAGGGAAAACTCCACAGTTAAGCACCCTTGAACTAGATAAGATAAGATCATTTTATTAATGTTCGCCAAAAGACCACAAAAGTAGGTCAATAAGACTTAAGAGTACAACTAGGGGAGCCTTGATCCGAATTTAAACAAGAACACAACAAATTACAGATATAACCATAAATACAGAGATGCACTAGAAATAACACTTCCTTTGATTAATATCAAATAAAGAAATATGCTTACAAACAATATGGAAATGAGACTAGCTCGGCGATGGTAGCTTATCTATGAGAAGAGATGTGGTGGCTACATGCCTCTGAACTGTGTTACAATGAGGCTCAAGGGCCTTTTTATTATTGAACAATAAGAGCAAACCCTAAACAACCAAAACCCTAAACGGAGGAGATATAACACCAAGAGTTTATGGGCCCTGTTGGGGTTAGTTGGGCAGCGAACTTCCCGGAGTCGTGACTTGGTCATATTATCTTCGTTTGATGCGCATGATACCCGGTTGGAAAGATCTCTCTGAGGACTACAACAGAAATAAAACGATTTTATCATAAAATCATTGGCAGTAGATTGCCAAAAAAACGTCGTTTAGGGCCTCAAAACGGCTCCGGAAGTTTAGGACCCGAAAAATTGCTAAAAATAGTAAATTGTGCTACAATTAAGGAAACTGAAAAACTGAAAGAGACAGTTGTAGGGGTCCATGTGGGATAGACGGGTGACCACCAACATCCACCTGGATCAAGTCTTAGCATGGGTGACATCTTGAGAAGTCATGGCTACCAAGTGCAAGCCTTGAAGGTGATGATTAATGCCATCCAATCCATTTAACTAGTTTCAATCCCACTTCTTCACCCATGTGAGCATCACCCAATGCAATAAATGTTCAATGGACTACTAGACATCATGAGAAATTTGATCATTCTGACTAATGCTCATGGAACATGAATCGTGATTAATGAATTTACTTTGCGCATAAAATCCCAAAAATGACATCTCATAAGACGATATTTGTCATGAATATTTTCATATTAAATGGATCACACCTACTGATCTGATAATGAGATCTAAGACAATTATGAAGGTATTACAGACTCATGTGCATGGATTTGCCTATGTTACTTTGTGCAATGGATCGAATAGATTGCAAAATACAAAGACAATGAAGCAGTAAAATAACTCCCACTATGCATTGACACCGGATGTACCTTTCAGTCCCATTGACCTATTTATTGTAACATCATTGGACCATGATTATTTTATTATCTTATCTTCTCTATTACCAGGAGGTCTTCATGCTTGGATGTTAGGAAAACTTTTGCCCTGGCTTCCGCCTCAACTCTAGTTTTTGTTCTGCCCCGAAGGCAACTATTCAAGGCCACCACAGATCACTGCTAAAGGACCCTATTTTGGTCATCAATGGGCATTGATATAATTTCATTTTAATTCACTTTGTATCTAGTCTTGTAAAATTTTATTATTTATAACTTAATTACTTTTTTGCAGTTAAGCTTGGACAAGATATGCCTTTCGGACTCCCTTGTACTGTACATGATGTATTTGAAAGTGACACTCTATCTTCTTTTTGGTCTTGTGATCGTGAGATTTGTGAGTGCAACCAGCCACTTTATATGGTCTGTGGACGACTATTTCATTCTTATATTCCTTATTTGGTCTACACTGATTGATGGTGTACTTCTGAGTCCCCGATTTGTGGACACTACTATTATTTCTTCCTTGTATCCTCCAATTCCTTATTTGGTCTAAACTGCTTGATGATGTACTTTTGAGTCTCTACTTTGTGGACATTCTAACTAATTTCAGGGTTGTCACTTTCATTCTATATTTCAAAACATTTTTTTTCCAAATGATTTTTCACTCAAATAAACGATTTCTTTCAGGGTTTATCTTTTCATTGATTCGACGCACCTTACCTTTATTTTATTTATTTAAAGAATATTTACACAATGTCTCTCTAAAATGTGCTTCCCAGTACATTTACGCATTTGCCAAATGCAATTAAGAGTCGATATAACAAAACAGTAAATGCAAAGATAAATAACCCTAAACATGAATAAAGAAAGTAATTAAATGCATAAAACCAAAGATCACTGTTATGGGCAATTTAACATAGTTGACAATGTTAATGCGCGACTAGGCTGTCACAAGTTCAACCGCCTTCCCCGATTAACCAGCGAGAAAGCAAAAGCTTCCAAAGCTTCCTAAACCATCGGGCTTCAATTGCCTCAAAAGCTCACACAGCATTTTTCTGCCGTTTCCAGTGAGGTTGCAGAGATCTTCAATTCAAGGGACGTAATATAATGCACAAACTCCATCGATGCTTGAATTGAAATTAACGTAAAATAAGAAAAGTTCGAAGGATCAGATGATTACGCAGTAGTCGCGAGATCGAACAACGGGAAAGAGATTTAGCAGACTTCGGAACTGCTCGTCCTCCATGTTCAAGAATCAATTATCCAATCTCAGCCAATTTGCGTGTAAATAAGATTTGGGTGCTGCTACTGATGAATAAATATGAATGGGTTCCGCCGATCGTTTGCAGTGTTTATGGGACTTGTTCAAGATTTGAAGATTTTCAATCCGTTTCTACGTTTTCGTACTGCCTTTAGGACGGTCACATGGCTTTGGCAAGCTCCAAGGTTTACCAAAACGGATGGAGGTATGTGGAGACTCCTATTACTATAACTGCCGACTGATGGGGTATCGGGAGACTTCCATTACTATAATTACCGCTGCTTTGGTTTTAAATTGAATTACCGCATGACTTTTATATAGATTTTTTAATAAGTTTTCCCTTTTCTTTCTTTGCGGTTTTTTAGAACTTTCCTCTCTATTTTATTTTATGGGTTAATGTTTTATGGGTCAGCGGAATTCCCTTTCTGTCTTTTACGGTTAATGTTTTTAACCCATTTTAATGCATTTTAATTCTTAAATTTTTAATTTATTTTATCTTTTTTATTTTTTTTTATCAAATGTGTAGAGGAAACAAAATTATTAAAGTGTAAATTTTTTTAGGTGTAAAACTTAAGAAAAAAATTGCATTCAAAAATATTTCATTTTTTTTTAAAAGAAAAAAACATTGGATTTATAATAAGAAAGATAGATCCAGTACATATAGTCAGTATGGATATACATCTATACATGAGTTGTATAACAAACTCAGAGTCTTGCCAGAACAGTGCAAAAATATATATAGATGTCCAAGCATAGTTCTAATTCTTCGTATCAGATATTTTGAAAAAGGATTACCTAGAAAAAAAAAAACAAAAAAACAAAAAACAAAAAACAAAAACAAACAAAAAACAAAAAAAAAACAAAAACAAACAAACAAACAAACAAACAAACAAACAGAAATTTCAAACATAATGTTAGTGCTTCATATATGATGTTCTGAAAAGGACTACCTAGAAAAAAATAGAAAATTATAAAGCATAGATACACTCATAAGCTAAGGAAGATGAAGTAGACTATCCTCCATGTGACATTGTCTTCAATAAACATGTACCTCATGACCCCATATACACCACTAAGACCCTCCTTAGAGAGGGTGTATGCCACAATGTTAGCTTCTTGGTATATGTGGTCAATAGAAATATCCAAGAGAGTCCCCATGAGATGTTTGATGCGGTCGATCCATCCATATAAGAAAGGGGGGTCAAAAACGATGTGTCACTGTCTACCTTCAATAAGAGATCTTGAGTCTCCATAAATATGTAAATTATTTCCCTGCTTATCTTTTGCAAACCAAAGTAATCCCCATAATGCTAATATTTTCGCCCTTGTGTTGGTACCTGGGCCACCATTCTAAGAAAGTTTGTCGTGTTGTCTTTCATTTATCCTCAGCCATGCATCACATCCACATATTCCAAGTTGTGTCGCTCCATCAAATAGACTAGCAGGAAAACAAAGAACAGGTGGACAGAAACGACATGATAAATCTTTGGTAGAGCTAGCATCCCTGGTGCAAGATGACGTCCAAGTTATGATCCTGTGTCAAATCATGTTTATGTTTATCAGCACACCTTCGAATAAACAAAGATTGCATGCATTCCAAATCTCCCATAATAGGAAGAGAGCAATTTCCTTATAATTATTGCCACCCAAAGCCCATTCTGTGATACATTGTTCAATGTTTTGTGCCCGCTCGTTTGGAATATGTAAAGCCAACGTAATATGTCTCCATATCTATTTGGTAGTGGGACATAGAATGAAGAGATGTATGCATGATTCTGAATCATTCCTTCAAAGAAGACAATGTCCTAGTTCCGAGTATCCTCGCTTCAAGAGATTATCCCATGTAAGTATTTTATTCTTCCACACCAACCAGGTAAACAAAATGATCTTAAGGGAGATGCTCCATTTCCAAATTTTACGGAAGCATGATGGGGCCTGCAAATCATAAATCTGCTTGATTTAAAAACTATATGATTATGCTTGTGAAGTCTCCCACTCCATGTGATACGATCTCCTTGCACGTTGTGACAGAGGCCAACCATTCAGAGGAGGTTAATATATTTGTTGTAGTATTCGGCACATTGTCCCTCCAATCCCAACTCTACTACCTCTTTCCAAATTGAGCAACCTACTTGCTAATGTTTGATGACCTGATATAAAAAGAAATATCCTCAAGAGTGAATGATCTCTAATGTATGCCTATTTAGAAGTGCATCCATGTTTGCACCTTTCATATAATCTGACCCCAAAATCTTGTGCTCATTACCAAAAGCCCATGTCATTCTCATTTGTAACCAATGGAGCATTTTAATGAAGCTCCTCCATAGACAAGATCCCTTTATTCTATAGAGGTAGTTATCTCTATACAATGTGCCAATATCAACTCCCTTCAGATATTTATCGTGGATTATGTCTTGCCAAATTCCTTGTCTAGTCAGAGCTCTCTAGAAAGATTTGATCAGCAAAGAGAGGCCAAAGACCTTATGCTCCAAAAAACCTCAACCACCATATTCCTTTGGTTTAGTCAGAGCATCCCATATACATAGATGGAATTTAGAGTATGTTCCCATGCCAGGCCAGAGGAACCTACGAATGATAGATTTGCTTGGATGTGATAGAAGATGGCATCACAAATAAATGTGCCCAATATATTGTAATTTGTTGTAGTATGACCTGAATAAGAATATATTTGCCTCCCATTGTTAACCATCCGTGGGACCATGTATTCAATATCTTCTTGTATTTTTCCACCATCCATTACCAATCTATAGTCTTGTAGTTATTGTGCTTGAGTATAAAACCCGGAGAGGTGAGAGTTGCAGCAAGGGGAGCCATTCTCACGCCAAATATGCCAATTATAATTTCTATACCCATCTTGTCACCAAAGAAAAGAGAATAATAGATTTGTTTACATTTGCTAAAAGACCAGAGGATGTACCATACCATAAAAAGATATAGTGTAAAGCAGAACATTGTGATCTAGAAATAATACCAAAAGTAAGAATGTCATCAACAAAAGATAAATGAGTGATATTCACATGGGGAGATATGCATAAACCCTTAAAAAGACCCTGAGACTACATCCTTGATATTCAAGCTAAGACCATCCATGATAAGAATGAAAAGCACAGGGGAAGTAGAGCATCCCTGTCGAAGTCCTATGTTCGCTCGAAAGAAGCTAGTGGGGAATCTGTTGATCAGAACAACATAACAAACAGAAGATATACATGTCATCATCCACTCTACATTGTGTGGATGTAGACCAATCTTGTTAAGGATGAGTCGGATGTAGGACCAGTCCACACAATCGTTAGCCTTATGTAGAACCATTATTTTTTTTTTTTTTTTGTCAAGTTGTTTGTGATCCTTCGAGCTTAACTTGTGGCTTGAGGAGTCGCAACCCAAGGGCATCTAACCCATCAAAGACACCCAGGGATCGCACCTCGCTTGGGCCACACCATCCCTAACCTAACTGGATTTTTTAGCATGTCGCATCCCCCTGGCATAGGGCAAAACCACCCCCCATGATATTTGATCCTGGGTCGCTGTTGGGCAGCAGATCCCCCGCGTAATGGTTTTGGGACTTAAAGCCCACAATTTTGGGTAATGGTATTGTAAAGGCTCCACGTAGTGTGCAGAGCGCGAATTATAATGAGTCAAGTCAAAGGGTTGTCCGCCATCAAATATTGTAATTTAATATAGAGTGGATCAGCCTACCCATGGTCTGCGGACAATCGGAATGTATAAATAGAGCGAGGCTCTAAGTGTAGAAGGCAATTTTTATTATTGAGTTCAAGTGTTATGGGTTTTTGAATGGGATATTCGCTCTGAGTCTGTAAGTCTGAGTCTTGGGTTGTAGGAGTAGGAAGAGGCTCTGCAGCTGTGTACGCAGAGGCCTGGTAGAGTCAATAGTTGTGTGCGCAGACCCCTACAGCTGAGTGCGCAGGGTGGAACTGGATTGTACTAGAACAGAAGAATTAATAAAAGATAAGTTGATTTTGGAATATTGTGCATCTGATCTGCGTGTTTATGTTTCGATTATATCCTTGCATCTCTCTACAGTTTATGATTGCGTGGACTGGTTATAAATGTTAAATGAGTAAATAAGAATACTAGGCGCACAAAATTAAGTCAGATCTATAATAATAACACCATAAGGATAAAGGATCTAGGCAGCACCTCTTCGCGCTCTATACAGAGCTACGCGAAGACCAGACAGCCATGCGAAGCAACACAAGCACGCAGGATTGGTTCGCGAACTTCCCAGACTTCATCAAGACATCCCTAAGGTGCGGAAACATAGTTCCAGCACCCTCCCATACTACCCTGGGTGAGACCTTAGTCTGCGCTCCGCGGATTGTTACCGAAAGGGCCAGTAGTTTCGGGATTTTCTCGGCTAAAACACTTCTAAACCTGGATCAGGCCCCAACAAGCCAACAAATGGTTTCATTGCTAGGACCGAGATATGCCTAAGTGATTTCTGATGTTGGAAAACTGGAATCCTACGAAGAAGGAAATTGAAGATTGGTTGGATCAGAAGCTTCACGAGTTCGTGACACAGGAGAACAGAACTCCACAGATATTCGAGAAGAGGTGGCTGGATCGCTACATATATACGGAAATCCACGAGATCTTCTTCGCGTCCTTCTCTTCAGAGCTGTATGATTGGATCGCGAGGCTAGCCGACAGCAACGGAAGGTATAAGCTCGATCAACCGATAGTGTGGACTCCGGAATTAGTGTGCAAGCTAGAGGCATCAGAAGATAAGATTGCGTGATCATAGATCATTGGCTCGACCGGATAATAGGAGGGTTTATCACTGAATTTGCGATAAACACTACTGTAAGCTACAATGAAGCAAAAAGATGTTTTCTCAAGGGACTGCGAGGTAAGTACATCAATTTTTTGAATACCTAAATTAAGATGTTGTTATGTGAAAAAGGGGTGATGTGAATACATTAATGAGTGGAATGATGCGAAGCGGAAAGGTCTACAAAGGTATCGAAGGGTTAGGAAACAATCCTTTAATTTCACCTCCACAAACGAGTGAGGAAGAGCGCGCTCAGGTTTCTTCGAGGAGTGTGGTCAGTTTAATAAGGCAACACATTCTGCAATTACCATCTCCACTTACGCCACCACTCGCATCACCTCCTTCACCTCCATTTTCGCCCACACCACCTCTACCAAACCAACGGTTCAGCATGGTGAGCGTTATTAAGCTACCCGTATTCATAGGAGTAGGAAATGAGGACCCAGATCAGTTCTAGTTCGTGGTAAGAGCAGTGTGGGAAGCATAAGCGATTACGGACGATAACACAAAGAAGGCTACATTGGTGAGCGTGTTACAGGATTGCACATTGACATGGTATATCAAACACTCAAATTATCACCCAAATGCAGGAATAGCAGAGATCCAGAATGCGCTGAACAAAGAATTTAGCCAACCGAAATCAGAGATGCAGTCAATCATCGGATTTAAGAAGATCATGATGCTTCCAAGTGAGAGTCCATGGGATCTGGATCAGAGGCTGAAGAGTATGATCCACGAGGCTAATATGATGTTGATGGATGTGCAGCACTGTGCACGGTTTGTGGCATCCTTAACACCTCACCTGAGGATGGCGTTGTCACAGCAGAAGCTTTCCACCCAAGTAGAAGCATTGGAAATAGCGATGAGGTTGCATGAAACACCGATATTGGATCCGGGATTGGGAGGCCAACAGATCCACGTGCAACTGCAGAACCTATGCTTGGAGTGCAAAGCTTGAAGCAAGATAGGGTACCGCGGCCGAAGGCACGCAAGGAAGTGTGGTGTATAAAATGCAAAGGCCTGGGCCATGATAAGGATCATTGTCCGGTATTCGTGAACTACTTAGCAGGAGTGGGGCCCATGCCATTGAGACCAGAGGCACATGCAGGGCCAAGTGCGGCACCCGCGCTCTAGTGCGTGATCTTTCAGGTGGGAGGAAAGCACATGATGGACAGATGTCATTTGTTGCGTAAGTATACCTAGACTCCGCAGCAACTGTTTTGTAACTTTTGTAGATCAGTGGGCCATGACGAACACACTTGTCACAGCTACGAATTCATGATGGAGTGAACCCCAACATATAAAATGTAGACAGAAACACGAGGCCTCGACTTAGAAGCAGGGATGGCACACGTTGGATTTCAAAGCCGGGGTCAAGGACGAGGAGGAATGGGGCTAGGAAGGGGTCGAGGACAATTAATCTGTTACAATTGCGGAGGACCAGGGCACTACACTTGTGATTGTACCAACCCAACGAGAGTATCTTGTTCGTATTGTGAGCAGTTTGATCATGAAATGATAGATTGTCCTATGCTAATCGCCTAGATGCACGAGAAAGGGGTACTACAACTTACTCCAACTGAGAATATTCAAATGATGAGGTCTGAACCGCACGAAGAGGACCCCAACGTAAACATGATGCTCAGAAGCGGCGCAACCACAGGGGAAGATAAGGGGAAGTAGCCCGAGGAAGATACATGGGTTCGCAAGGCTCCTACAAAGGAACCTGAGTTTGACTTGGAACACGTAAGGGAGACGTTTATGGAAGCTAAGAAGAGCTTCGTGGAAGCCTCTACTTCAGGTAGTAAGGATTAGCCAGAGACACGAATGGATCCTTCCATGCTAACTACCTTTTTAGAGACATGCATGAAATGGCTACGTGATAATAAGGCAGTTAAAGGACTACAGGAGTTGATAACTAGGTGTGCCGGATCAAGGGAACCGCGCGTAGTCTAGAAACTACGAAAGCATACATTGCGCACCGAGAGGGAGATGATATTAACGGTGCAAATTGGAGAATATGAAATGGATCATGTAATTCTGGACTTAGGTTCTGACACAAATGTGTTACCAAAATAGAAATGGGAACGTATGGGCAAGCTCGCATTGCAGCAGTCCCCTATTCAATTACGGATCGTGAACCAACAAAAGATCTTTCCCATGGGAAGGTATCAAGGGGTAACAGTGGACATCGAAGGCGCGAGCACGCAGATGGACTTTGAGGTAATAGAGATTGTTGATGACAACAACCATTACCCCGCATTGCTAGGGATATACTGGGCCACTGATATGAATGGAGTCATCAACCTGAAGAAGCGGAAGATGTTCGAGAAAAAGTCCCTTAGCGTAATAGTTCCACTAGATCCAGCCGAAGGTGCACGCTACACTGAACCTGTACGCGACGATGGAAGTGACGATGAGCTGGATAGTATCTACAAGATAACTGCGCAGGATCAGGATTGGGTGAATCCGACTACATATGGAAGAATCTCGTGGGAGCGTGCAGGTTCCTGCACCTCGGATTCAGACGAAGAAGACGAACGCGGGCACAATCAGTTGAATGAAGTGACAACGTTGAATTGAAACATGATGACTAGATCATTGCGTTGCGTAACAGCCCAGGCCTGAGATCTACCAACATATGATGGATTGACAGCGGTGGATGAATTCTTGAGTAAGTTTGAGAGCGCAGTACTGGAGCAACAACGGTTTGATACATTGCAATGGGCGCTGTGTGCAACAACTGTGCATTGGTGGGGAACACATCAAGGAACTTTTAAGAACTAGCGTAGTTGTAGGAAGATGATGCGACTACGATTTGGAAAACCAAAACTATGGCTACTAGATAAATATGATGGACGCAATGACCCGTGCACGCACCTTGCGAAATGGACCAAGGCCTATGGAGAAGAGCCTCAACCTGAATGGGTACACTTATTCTCTCAAACCCTAGATGTCATACCCATGAATTGGTATACCAAGACAGAACTCTGACATGGTACGGGCGAGTGGGATGTTTTGCGTAAGGGATTTTTGTTGACATTCACATGTGAAGATCGATGGTCGGACACTATTGGCGACGCGTTGCAAGCCGTGAAAGTCGTCATCTTCAAAATACCGCAGGATCCATGGGAAGAAGTTCAACTAGCATGGGGAACCCAGTTAAACCATGCCCCATAATGTTATAACGTACAAGCAGAAGAGGATGATGACGACCCCAGAAACATTAATATTCCAGAAACTGAAGGGTGTCGCGAAGTGCGAGGACCAACAATTAAGGACCCCAACATCACTACGCCACTAAAAACAAAGCAGGTCAACATAGGTACAAATGCGGAGCCGGAGTATGTGACGCTTGGGGATTACTGGGATGATGCTACGGTAGATAAGGTTGCCGAGTTACTCCAGGAATATCAAGATTTGTTCCCGACCAAAATCACAGACTTAAAGGGGACCATTGGTGAATTAGGGATGATGAAGATCACTATGAAACCAGACGTGAAGCCTGTTAAGCAGCGACCTTACCGTTTGAATCCGAAGTATAAAGAAAAGGTTCGCGCAGAACTAGACAAAATTTTGGCAGCCAGAATTATTGAACCAGTGGAAGAATCCGACTGGGTGAGTCTTATGGTAGTACAAGAGAAAAAACAGAAGGGCGAAATTAGAATATGCATGGACCTCAAGAAGCTCAACGACGCCTGTGTTCATGATCAATTCTCGACACCGTTACAGATGAAGTATTGGAGAATGTTGGGGGTCAGGAAGCTTACTCATTCACAGATGGCTTTTCAGGGTACCATCAGATCAAGATCACCTCGGAAGATAGGAGCAAGACAACCTTCGCAACCGAATGGGGCTATTTTCAATACACCGTTATGCCCTTTGGACTGAAGAAAACGCCAACATATTATAGCACGTAGTGGTGGCCGTGTTCAAGGAATACATCCAAAAGTTCTTGGAGGTTTATTTGGATGATTGCACTGTATTCGGGTTAGTTAAACACCATATAGCAAGCTTACGTTTGATGTTGGATACTCGCTGACAACATAAAATTGCGTTGAATCTGAAAAAGTGCACCTTCCTCATCCCCTTTGGAAACTTGCTTAGCCATGTGGTCTGCAGACAAGGTCTAATGGTGGACCTTGCGAAGATTGTTGTTATTTTCAATTTGGAAGCACCGCGAAGTGTCAAACAACTATGTGCTACGTTAGGGCACACTGGTTACTATAGGAATTTTATCAAGAACTATGCACAAATAACAGCGCCAATGGAGAAGTTGTTGAAAAAGGGTGCTACATATTGTTGGAATGATGATTGTGCGAAAAGATTGGATGTTCTCAAGTAGAAAATGGCATCTGCTCCCATCTTGGTCTTTCCAAAATGGGACATAGAATTTCATGTACACGTTAATGTGTTGTGTATCGCACTAGGAGTTGTACTTACATAAGAAGGTACGGAAGGTGTGGATCACCCGATCGCATTCGCGAGCCAGCGACTGTCCAAAGCCAAAAAGAACTACTCTACTACTGAGTGCGAGGGGTTGGGAATGGTATACACGCTCCAAAAATATCGACACTATTTACTTGGCGGGCACTTCAAGATGTATATTGATCATTCCGCATTGAAATACCTGGTGAACAAGCCTATGTTGGGGGGGGCGCATATGTAGATGGTTGTTACTATTTCAAGAATATGATTTTGAGGTCATCGTAAAGCTGGGACACCTAAATGTAGGACCAGATCACTTATCACGTATTGAGACAGGAGAGGAGCCAACAAATTTGGAAGGACTCCCTGATGCATAACTCTTTACGGTGCACGTCACGAATGACCACTTCGAAGATATAATTCATTTTTTAACCACAGGGACTACACCGTAAGGATATTCAGTCCAACAGAAGAAGGAATTGGTGGTACGCGCGATAGATTTTTCTGTCATTGCGGGGCACCTCTACAAAATGGGAAACGATGAGATATTGCGAAGATATGTACCAGAATTTGAACAAGGATAGATCCTCATGGAAGGACATGGAGAGGCTGCAAGAGGACACTATGCAAGATGGGCGACGATACAAAAGATTCTTCGCGCCAGACTATGGTGGCCAACCCTACATTAGGATTCAAAAGCATACTGTTGGGCCTGTGATGTATGTCAAAGGACTGGGAAACCATCGTGAAGGGATGAGATGCCACACAATCCACAGATGACGCTGTAGCCATCGAGAATGGGCAATAGACTTTGTGGGGCCAATCAACCTCAGGGGAAAAGGGCGCGCGTTACATCATCACCGCGATAGAGTACCTGATTCGATGGGTGGAAGCACAGCCAGTTAAGGAATGCACAGCTGCAAAAAATTTATTCGACAACGTGCTGACACGATTTGGATGCCCTAAAATTTTAATGAGTGACCGCGGAACACACTTCCTAAACGAAACTATCAGCGCACTCACCGAGGAGTTCCAGGTGTATCATCAACAAAGTACGTCGTACCATCCGCAAGCTAATGGACAGTAAAAGCCTTCAACAAGATTCTGGAGACTACGCTGACCAAAGTATGTAACACACAACGAAATGATTGGGACTTGTGCATACCTGTCGTATTATGGGCATATAGAACCACATGCAAGAAATTGACAGGTCATACACCTTTCAGGTTAGTCTATGGCACGGAAGCAGTCATGCCAATGGAATACATCATGCCAAGTTTGGGGATAACAACGATGACAGGCATGTTAGACCGCGAAGCATTGGAAGAGAGGCTCCCGTAATTGGAAGAACTTGAGGAAGAATAGTGTCTGGTAGGATTCCATCAGCGATACAGAAACAACGCGAGAAACCCTAGCACAATCGCCATATCAAGATGCGCATATTCAAGGTAAATGATTTAGTGTTTCTATATGACAACAAGTTGAAAAAATTTCTGGGGAAACTCATAATGCATTGGTTAGGACCATATGTGGTCAAAGAAGTTACAGATGGGGGCACGGTCCAACTAGTCAAACTTAATGGAGAACCCTTCCCAAGAAGAGTGAATGGCATTTGCCTGAAGCTCTACACGGGTGGGCCAACTGTCTGACTATCCATAGGAAGCACAGTCTCGCCACTCCAGATAGTTGAAAGAGAGTGCGGGACTATAAAACAGTTTGTTAGGGAGCTACGCGACAACAGGGGTGCACTCAGGGCTGATATGTCACAAGGGTCGCGGTCGCACATAAGTGGCTACGCTACTGCGCGGATAAACAAGGAAGTGAATGTTGGTGTCATTGATCATCACAAGACATCCGAGTTAAGACGAAAAAGAGTGGGCAGCAGGAATTTAAGACACAAAGTCAGAACTAGATTTCAAACAATCTGCTGCCAATATAGCATTAATGAGCCAGAAAAGGGGGCGACGGTCGAATTTAAATTTCAACAGGCCTATAAATCACAGTTGGTCATCCATCAAACAAACCATGGCATCTTGACAATGAAGTTATTGCGCTATCTAATAGATATGGACCCATCAAACTTAGACGCTTTAAGAGTAAGCCCAGTGTTTGCAACATTGCCAAAAGAGACGCAGGACCTTCTGGACAGCATAATGTCGACAACCAAGGACGTCACGCTGAGCCCAACGCCAATGATGGGAGATGTAATGGAAATTTCAAGAAAGATAGCAAGACTAGTCCGGATATCGCCGCGAAACCCACGATCTGGTAAGCAATCTATGTAAGATAAGGGCAAGATCGTGAATCTTGAGACAAAAGACGGAATTTTGTTTAAAATCTTGTCTCTGGGCCACGTGCCCACGATGAAACTTGAAGATTGGGACCTAGCGGATAGCAACAACTCTCTTGCAAAAATGCAACACAATCTTTGGCAGACATTGAGTATACTGAACCAGAGATCGCAAGTTTGCTGCTCTTGCACAAAAAGTTCGCGCATTTGACATCTCGGCTAGAGCTAAAATCCTATGAGTGGTCGCTTTTTGTTAACCTAGCAGAGCAGAATGAGCACCATCCGTTAAGCGAATTAGTAGGGGCAATGGAGTAGGATCTTGAAGAAGCGTTGCAGGAGGCAATGACGGAGCAACAGATTGTAGTGCATCACTCACAGGGATGTCGAAACGTGAAGCCTTAGCAGCACGACTTGCCACACCAACCGAGTGACTTAGGACGAGTCATGATGATTGTGTTAGGGGACTGTTGGGCAACGGATCCCCCGCGTAACAGTTTTGGGGCTTAAAGCCCACAATTTTGGGTAAAGGCTCCGCGTAGTGCGCAGAGCGCGAATTATAATGAGCCAAGTCCAAGGGTTGTCCGCCCTCAAATATTCTAATTTAATATAGAGTGGGTCGACCTACCCATGGTCTGCGGACCATGGGAATATATAAATAGAGCAAGGCTCTAAGTGTAGAAGGTAGTTTTTATTATTGAGTTCAAGCGTTATGGATTTTTGAATGCAATATTCTCTCTGACTCTGTAAGTCCGAGTCTTGTGTTATAGGAGTAGGAAGAGGCTCTGCAGTTGTGTGCGCAGAGGCTTGGTAGAGTCTGCAGCTATGTATGCAGACCCCTACAACTGAGTGCGCAGGGTGGAATTGGATTGTACTAGAACAGAAGGATTAATAAAAGATAAGTTGATTTTGGAATATTGTGCATCTGATCTGTGTGTTTATGTTTCGGTTATATCCTTGCATCTCTCTACAGTTTATGATTACGCGCAGTGGCTATAAATGTTAAATGAGTAAATAAGAATACTGGGCCCACAAAATTAAGTCAAATCTATAATAATAACACCGTAAGGATAAAGGATCTAGGCAGCGCCTCTTCGCGCTTTGTACAGAGTTACGCGAAGATCAGACAACCTCTCGGAGCAGCACAAGCACGCGAGATTGGTTCGCGAACTTCCCAAACTTCATCAAGACATCCCTAGGGTGTGGAAACCTGGTTCCAACACCCTCTCACACTACCTCGGGTGAGACCTCAGTCCACGCTCCGTGGACTGTTGCCGAAAGGGCCGGTAGTTTCAGGATTTATTCGGCTAAAACACTTCTGAACCTGGGTCAAGCCCTAAGAAGCCAACAGTCGCCTTGCTAACGACGCCCATCCTCAATCAGTTGTGCTAGTGGGACTTGATTTGTGTAGATCCACTTTCATAACAATAGCTTCCTTCTTTTTTGTATGAATAGTATAAATGCATTCTTATGTGATAGCAATGGCATCATGTATCAGACAATTATTCGTAAATCCAAATTGTTCCCAGGAAATGTGTGCAAAGAGGACATTAGTGATACGTCTCACAAGCACCTTTGAAACGAACTTCTAAGTGATGTTGCAGAGGGAGATTGGATAGAAATCCCTGAAATTATTAGGAGAAGAGGATTTCAGAATAAGTGTTATAAAGGTAGAATTTATAGCACCATAAATATTTCCTAGAATTCTAGACTCTTCCACGATATCTAATAGACTTTTTCCCATCAATTCAAAAAAATGTAAAAGAACTCCATTGTCCAAGCATCAAGGCTCGGCATTTGTCTTTAGCAAATGTTTTAAGAAGCTATAAAATTTCCTCCAATTGTACAGGTCGGAAAACGACTTCTTTAGATGCATCGCTGAACATGTTTGGATAAAGATCCAAAGCCCATATTTTATTCATATAGTCCACATCCAATCTAGTCTTATAAAACTCCTCAAAGTATGCTACAACTTCTTTTTGGATCTCTAGTGTGGTGTATTTAGTCTATCAAAGAGTATAATTTAGAGTTAATGTGGATAGCTTAACATTCTTTCAATTTTAAACAATTAACATTTACTTTCTTTTTTCTTTTTCAAATCACAACTATATAATAAATAAATTATAGCATTGAGATACTTTATTCTCAAATTTTTGGTTAATGCTTTCAGTCATGGTAAATATAATGTCAATACAATTAAAAATATTTTAACTTTTAACTTTTTATCTACTTAATCTAAAATTCTTCCTCGCATAATTTTGTAGTAATAGTAAGAATTCAATCTTTTCATGGTTGTCTTTTGTGTGACTAATTGTTCACCATAGGAAACCCGCCATAGTAACGATGTCTATGGATATTCTGGTATCGTTAGTTTCTAGTTTTTTAATGTCCCTCCCCCAACAGTGCCTAAGTTGTAAAGAAACCCCAAAATAGTTAATATATGTATTAGTGTAAAATAAGTACTCAAAGGGATAGGGTTATTCAACCATTTTCCCAATTGTAGAGGACAATAATTCATGACCTAGAAAGAAACCTAAAGACAGTTGACATGTGTAATGTTCAATGATCCCCAAGCTTTGTCTAAAGGTCTTCTACGTCACAAAATATGGAGAAATATTCCTTGTAGAATCATGTTCTATGAAACAAATCAAGTAAATAAATGTGCACATGAGCTGACTTATATTTTTATTATTTATTTTTCAATTGATATGACTTTTTAATGTAACATTATCTAATATTATAATGTTAATGTGGCAACATCTTCCTTGTATTGAGTGTAGAGTGTCTCTTGATGCAATAAATGATGTGGGTATTTCGTTGAACCATTTTACTTTCGGCTTTTGGCTATTTCACCATGTCTATACTTACTTGGTTTCAAGATTTATCTCCTTATAATGTGCATGCATCACTATAATTTTATATAGCGTTTTATGATTGAATTTCTACTAATGACCTATGTGCATTGTCACACTCCCTAATATCATATTTTGATTAATAACCCATATTCATGAGTAGTCACTTTTGAGTTCAATCTCTTGAAGGCATTATGCATGTGCCTTGCAACTACTTAATAGGTTGAATTTCTACCAATGAAGTGGATAGCTTGTTAGGTACCTTGGTTTGAAATTTTAGTTAAAGACGTATATCCATTGGTAGTTGGTTTTGAGTATGATCCCCCTTGCACCCACGTGATTCTCATGCATTACTATAACTCCACATATTGCTCCATGGATGTAATTTTTACCAATATGTGGGTACTTTGTTGAACACCTTGATTGGGTGTTTTTCTCAAGGAACCATATACAAAAGTAGCTAGTTTTAAGTTTGATCCCTTATGGAATGTTGTTGTTTCATTCTAAATCCATATACAACTACAAGGGGTTGAATTTCCAATGACAAGGGTACTTTGTTGAACACCCTTGACTTGCATTTTTGTCAAGCTCACATATCCACATGTACTTAGTTTTGAGTTTGATTTCCCCCTTGTCCACTCATCTCTACAACTCCACATGTAGGTCCAAGGGTTTAATCCCTCCTAATGATGTCGGCACACCCCGTATATATGTTCCAGTTAAGGATCAATATCAAAAGTTGGTATTGAGATTGGAGTTCTCTTTCTTAAGCTAAATCATAATATTTTTTCAAACATTATTTAGGGTTCTTATCAAATCAATAAAAATGGGTTATTATTATTGCCCCTGTCAGGGTTCAGTTCATGTGTTACATATTATCCCCTTGTGAGCTAACAGACCCCCATAAAGGAATCATTACTCAGGCAAAAAAAACATCATAATCATTAAAAGAAGCCATGAGGTCACATGCCCAACCTCTTGCTAAATGATAAATGCTCAACAATGAAAATATTGAGTGCTTTGCAATATTTCCTAAATAAAATGTTGATATGTTATAGTGTGGTCAATCGGGAGGTAGGTGTTTCACTCTACCACCTAGGTTCAAACCCCTAGTGAGACATGCTTGAACTAATAGTTTCTCTTTACGAGCTAATAATTTTTAGCCAATTGTTGAACTACTTATGAATTGGAGATAAAGATGCTCAATCTGCAAGATGCAGAGTTAAATTTGTCCTAGAGGGACAAATTTGGCGTTTTCATGGTTGTTGTGAGGTTTAGCAAAACCAATAATTCAAATAGCATCGATCCTAAGATCAATAGTCAAGACTCATCTCTAATCTAGGTTAAAATTTCCTGAGTTAGACGAGCTCGTCAATGAGAAAATATCTAAGTATGTCAACCAAGAAAGAGTTGACCCTATCAATGAGAATATATCTAAGTTGGATGATGAAGGAAATTATTTTCGTCTACAAAAGAATAATTTCATAATTTATCTATGAGGGGAAGAATTTTGTAGTTTGGCAATGAAGAGAAGGATTTTGAAATTTGTTGATGAAGGAAATCCTTTAATCCGTCAAAGAATAATTTTGAAGTTCGATGACAAGGAGAAGAGTTTTGAAGTTCAATGATGAGGAAATTCTTTAGTTCATTGAAGAGAATCTTGAAGTTTAATGATGAGAGGAAGAATTTTGAAGTTGAGCAACAAGGACAAGAATCTTGAAGCTTAGCGATGAGGGAAATTCTTTGGTCCATTGAAGAAGAATTTCAAAGTTTGGTGATGAGAACATTTTGTAGTCTGTTAAAATATAATTTGAAGTTCAACAATGAGAAAAAATGGTGGTCATTGAAAACAATTGTTTTGATTAACCAAAAGCCAAATTTTGAAGTCCACCAATAGGGTAAATTTTGAAGTTCATCAATTGCACAAATTTCAAGGTTCACTAATGGAAAAATTATCTATTTGTTAATGGGACAAAGTTGGTAGTTCACCAATGGCACAAACTTATTTGTCCACCAACAAGAAAAAATTGGAAGTTAATAAACGAAACCAATTCAGAATTTCATCAATTAGAGAAAAATTTGGGTTTGTTGATGGAAAAAAAATGGTTTGTTGATGGGAGAAATATTTAGTTCAACCATGGAAGAAATAGTTTGATCATCGGTGAAGGGAAAGAATGATGGTGACATGACCACATCAGGGGATGACAAGTGGAAATCAATGCTACATCAACAATGATTTTCCATGCCACATCAATAAGATGGTGTTATTTGATACAAAAAATATGTAGCCAAAAACTTGTTCTTACCATAACTACAACAAAAACCTTGGAACTAGGTAGAATTTTAAGGGTCAACCCATAAACAGGACTACAAAAGTGTCAGTGAGTGCCATTGGTTAATTCTACTCTCAATCTCTAGAAACTTCAAATTAGTGGTTTTAAAGAACAAAGTGATACTCCCTAATAAATGCCTTGTTCCCGATGAACTTTTTACAACAAGCGAGACATAAAAACAAGCCAAAATCCACCATTAAGAGACACTTAGGATTTTTGAGATATTCAAGCAAGGAAAAGGGACCCCAATTCAAAATTTTGGAAAAAAAATATTTCCTTAACATTTTACCTTCTCAACGAGCCAAAGAAATTTGTGTTATTAAATTTCTCTCATGTTTGCTCTATTTGGGAGACTAGAAATTCTACTAAAAATTCAATGTCTAAAGAAAATGTAAAAAGGATAAATTTTACAATTCCATATTCATGTAAAATTTGGTCGATGCATCAAATCACCATTTAGAAAGTTAGTGTGTACTCATAATCATGAGTATCATCTACACCCAATACAAAAATATGTATAGTCCCTGATAAATTTTCTTATACAAGTGGAAGAAGTTTGCCTCTGAGATCTACTATCCAATTGGACAAGTACAAAAAAGTGGCAAATTTGTTAATTTCAAAAAGCCATAACTTTCAATTCATAATTTTAAATGGGTACAATTGTTGGAAGATGATTAAGAGGAAATTATGTCTGAAGGCTTAGAATTTAGGTTAGTTCAATAATGTTCTTCATAAATTAAGATGAAAAATAACCTATATTGTAATCAATGAAATGTTTTGCATTATAAATAGTGATTGTCACATGCACACGAAGGATGCATAAGGGTTTTACTACCATGGAGATGAAATCAAAGGTCTAAATATCAACTGGGGAAATGCATAAACATAGTCCAATGGACATGGAAGAGAAGTGGGGCATTTAAAGGTAGTTGAGACAATGAATAACTCACATACATAAGTGTAAAGCCATCAAGCAAATAATGAAATGTTTGTAAGAGCTCTAGAGAAGTAGGACCAAATTAATACTTAGTTCATCTTGACTATGATTATATCCTAGTATGTTCTTGAACACTTTAATGTTGCTTTATGGATTCATGTGCACATTGTGTTAATGACTTGATGCCTACTACTATGCTAATATTTACCTTGACCCCACTTACCTCCATTATAGTAACACTTGATCTCTTGCCATTTGTATCACTTTTTTCATCATTTTGGGACCCAATTATTCCCAAAGAGACTCTTGCAATGAGTGGCTTTCTTTTGCCAGACTCTTTGCCTTCATTTTCCTTAGTACAATTCCTCCATCATGGAACCAAATGCATACCCTTGTGCCACTCTTTTCTCCAGGATGAATTTCCTTTTCATTCTTCTCAAGATTGTTAAATAATGAAAGATGATGAACTCACTCTACTACATTTTGTGTGCTCATTAAATTATGGGAAGGATACCATATCAATCGTCCCTTTACGTCTTTTTTCAGATTCAATAAACTCTATGAAAAAGATAGCCAACCTAGTACACTTATAACTTTATTTTGGGCTCATTAAACTCTAGGAAAATGATCAAGATTATATCATTATGTTGTTTGACATCCATCACGATGCTTTTAGAGTGGGAAAAGTGGAGGAATCAGCTCACAGGTCCATTTTTATCGATGGACTAGTTTCTTAAATTGGGATTTGAAACCTTCCGGGATCATTTTGAGGAATCAATCAACGTTTATTTGGGGGTAAAAAAATCGACTTTAGCGTGGCACCTTTTTTTCATATTTTGCACAAAAAGCATTACCAATGGTGTAAGAATCATGTCAAACGGAGTCCATATGCAAAATTTATGCCACTAAGAAGTTGACCTTTCTATTTTCACCACCATAATTCATTATATTGTTTGACATCCATCACGATGCTTAGAGTGGAAAAAGTGGAGTAATCAACTCACATGCCCATTTTTATCGATGGGGCTAGTTTGGAAAATTGGGATTTGAAACCTTTCAGGAGCATGTTGAGGCAACAATCAACGTTTGTTTGGGGGCAAACTTTTTATGCTCTAGTGTGGCACCTTTTTTCATATTTTGCACACAAAAACCTGTCCAATTGTGTAAGAATCATGTCAATTAGAGTCCATATGCCAAAGTTATGCCACTAATAAGTTGACCCTTATGTTTTCACCACCATAATTCAAGAGGATGCCACGTCAACCCCCATTATTTGTGGAAAAGGGTTTATCCATGTGATTATGACGAAGACTTTAAAGATTCAATATTTAACTTTGATTAAGAGTTGAGGTAGTCAAACCTAACCATTAGTAGGCTATCGGGCTGTGTTATAACCGGGCCTCTAGGAGGAAAATGGGTTCTATTCTTTTGAGGGAATTTGTTCCATAGATGAACAAAAATAGCCAAGAGAGATGGAGATAGAGCACGCAAAAAGGATTTGTGCATCGTTGTAGCATGTAGACCATAGGTCATGGTTTTTTGTACTCGCAATCATTTTCTATTTAGAGAAAGAGAGCAGAGCAACCTCACCTTCCAACAAGCTTTTCTTCTGAAAGGGTTTCCCGTGTCGTATCTTGTATCAAATATGTTTGTGAGTTTTTACTTCTTTGTTCTCTAATTTTTGCATAATTTTAATTTACATCTATACACAATTAACAATAATTTATAGGTTCAAAAGTCTAAAGAGAAATAAAATTGTGAAAGTGTAGATTTCAAATTTTCAAATATAATTTTATTAGATCTGTTGTGACAAATTGTCCAGTGGAATATCCATGACAACTTACAAATCATACTAGTATTAGAGCTAGGCTTCTTTGGGTATATTATGGAGATTTACATGGGATCTAGATCGACTAGGACAAAATTTATAAAACCCTAATCATGGGCAATGAATATGTGAATAACCCACGTGATCCTACAAAGGAGAGGTTTTCACGACTACAAGCGCAAGGTGCAGATATAAGTTGTAATATGAATCTCATCATATCATTCATGAGTAATAAGCTCATGATATTTGGAGAATATGGGGGTTCTAACATAGAAGACATATCATAGGGGAGATCGGGAAGAAATAAAGAACCATCTGAATAAAAGACCCAAAAAGATCAACCTAGTTTGAGTGCCGTGAATCATTCACGGTCCCTATTCAAAATGGAAGTGAAGGTTGATATCAAGTCATACCAAGGTGAAATCAATGCTCTAAAGCTAAATCGTTGGTTGCAACTATTAGAAATTTATTTCAGTGTGCATCATGTTGAGCAGAAGATTTCATTTGCGTGGATGAAATTACAGGATCGTGCCCTCACTTGGCGAGAACACCACACGAAGACCCTGAGGATAGAGGGAGAACCTATAGTGACTAAGTGGGAGGACTTTAAAACCCTCATAAAGTCACAATTTTACCCTATTGGGTAAGTAGACGACCAGTGGATCCAGTGACACTACTTCAAGCAAAAGTAAGGGAAAAGCATACAAGAGTACATCGTAGAGTTAAGAAAGATTTCCATAATGTTAAGTATCTCCCCATATAACCCAAATGTACTCCTCAAGTATCTGGGGGGTCTACATAGCCATCTGTCAAAGCAAGTGATGTTATTTAAGCCTAGATCGGTGGACGAGGCTTGTATATAGGCACAATACTTAAAGAACATAAGCATGAAGAAAGGACAATCCAGTGGATCCAAGTAGAAGGGGCAACAATATGCTTATAAGGAGGGGAAAAAGAAGTGGAGGGGGGGGGAATAAAAAGACAACAACCACAACACACCAGTGCAAAGATCCCAACAACCACTACAACCATTGCAACATTGACGACAACACAGAAGAGAGGTGTTGGAAGTTTCATCTAGAGCTTAACCCAAAGAAAAAAAAGAAACATAATAAGAAGAAGAACCACATGGCCACCAATTTGAGCAACCAATTTGAAAGCACCCCAGACATGGATGAGAAAATTGTTTGTACGATAGTGCAGAATTAGGTGAATATAAGTAGCCTTCAACAACATGAAGAGAAAGAAATACTCAAACTCTTCCACATAAAGATAAATGTCAAGAAGACAAAGATTAACACTCTATTTGACTTAGGATCGCAAGCAAATCTCGTTGCAATAGAGTTTGTCAACAAATTGGGATTAGAAGTTCGTGATTATCCAAGCCCATATTCATTGGGATGGGCAAATAAGAATGCATAGTTAAAGGATCTCATGGCCACCAATTTGATAAACCAAGTTGAAATCACCTCGGATGTGGATGAGAAAATTGTTTGTACGATAGTGTAGAAGGAGGTGAATCTAAGTAACCTTCAAGAATAGGAAGAGAAAGGAATGACCAAACTCTTCAACATAAATATATAGGTTAAGAAGACAAATATTGATTCTCTATTTGACTTAGGATCATTGGAAAATCTCACTGCAACAAAGCTGGTCAAAAAATTTGGATTGGAAGTTCGTGATTATCCTGGCCCATATTCATTAGGATGGGTAAATAAGGACACATAGTTAATGGTAACAAAACAATGCAAAATTGGATTTGATATTAGTGGATTTTATTGATGAAGTAGAACTAGATGTGGTTCCCTTTAATGTATGTGGAGTGGTGTTTCAAAGTCCCTACATGTATATGCAAGATACAATATTCATTTGGAGAGTCAACTAGTACCGATTCGTCAAGGGTGGAAAATCGTTCACCATCAACGCACACAAAGGCAAGTCAGAAATTTCACTTGCAATGGCCAACCAAGCAAAAAATTGATTAATTTTAGCAATAAGTATTTTTTACTATTTTTAAGATAAAATCAAAATGTAAAATAGTTTGTAAGAGGCAAGGCATCCCTACAAGGTTGGACTAAGAAATAGAAACAACAACTAGAATAGTTGCTATAGGCATATAGGGATGTGTTCTTGAATACTAAATGGTTACCACCCAAGATGGAAGTGGAGCACGAGATCCAGCTATTTTCGAAATCCCCATTACCAAATATTGGGCTATACATGCACTCTCTTATAGAAGCAAGTGGGGTGAAGAAACAATTGTAGCTACTATTGGAACAGGGTGTCATTTGACTGAGTACATCACTATTGTTGTGCCAGAGAAGGAGAGGAATTGGTGGATGTATATTGATTACAAGGCATTGAACTTCAACAATATTGTCTTGCTGTTTATGGGAGTCTGTTTCATTGTTATGAACAGAAGCAGGTTCAGAATTACTCCTCTGTTTTAATTCTTCTTGCTGTAGCTGAGATTCAAGCTGCAAAAAATCAATACCACGTCGAAAAATTACTGACACAAGTGAAGAAGACTAAAGTCTCAAAGAAAGAACTCAAGCAACATTTATCAGAACAAGAAGAGGAAAATTTATGTTTAAAGACCCTTAATAAAAATTTATTAGAACAAATCAGAGATCTAAAAAAAAAAAAAAAAAAAATTAAAATTCAAAATGCTGAAAATAAGGTTGATGAATAAAAAACCGAAGAACTTTTACGTCTAAGAAACCATAATCAAAGTCTGTTAAATCAAACTAAGAAACTTAAGGAGGATAAGAAAGCATTAGAAGATAATAATCATAAATAATAGTTAGTGAAGCTAGTAATTAGGTTGAAGAGGCATGTCTAATAGGACATGACTCTTCATGAAGAGATACTTGCTTGGTATATAAGCAAGCCTCTTGTTCTCATTTGTCATTCATTCTTATTCATTTTATTTAATATAATATTTATATCCTAAATGAATATCTTCATATTCCAATACTTTTGGAGTAATTAAATTGTAGAAGGAACTTTGTTTGCTTCATTTGGTATTGGAGCCACGTTTGGCTGATCACCAGGCCTTTGGCTATCAACCTATCATCAACCTTGTTGCTGTCATAATTGAAGCGTTTTCGCCACACATTGGAGAATTCTCACTTTTTTAGTCCTTTGGCCATTTGCTTAAAAAAAAAAAACAAAAAAAACAAAAACTATTTAAAAACAAATAAAATAATAAAGAACAAAGAAAAGGGTAATATAAAAAAAGAGGAAATGAAATAATAATTCTAAACAACAAAACAAAAAAGTGAAATATATATATAATATATAGTGTGGTGTGTGTGTGTGTGGGTGTGTGGTAAAAGGTTTTACATTATTGATAAAAAGTGCATAATGAAGATAAGCGGGAACCTTTTCAAGTATATTTAAGACTTTTTACGTGGAGAAGCTCGTGGTTTTAGAAATCAATAGTAATTGCCCGTGGTTTTAGAAACCAGTGGTAAGTTTTACATTTTACGTGAAAAACATTAACCGAGGTTTTAGAAACAACCCATGGTAATTGCCCATGGTATTTTAGAAACCAATAGTAATTGCTCGTGGTTTTAGAAACCAATGGTAAGTTTTACATTTTACGTGGAGAACATTAACCGAGGTTTTAAAAACAACCAATGGTATTTTAAAAGTAGAAGATATTTTGATAACATTGGAGAAAAAAAGTGTGATCTAAATAATTTTATCGTTCAAATCTAAAGATTGTGACCATACCAAGAGTCACGTCTCATCCAAATTTTCTAAGAAAAAAAATATTAGTATTAATTATAAAAAAAGGGGTAACTATATAAGCCTTATATTAGTTACATATAAAAGGAAAAAAAACGGGTCTCAAAAAAGTATTATATAAATTTTATATTAATTATAAATTTTATAATATATATAAAATTAAAATTATATAATATATATAAATTAAATTACATAATAGATATAATTTATAATTATATATATTTAAAAAATTATTATTATTATAAAATTCTTAAAAGATTGAAAAAAAAAATAAGAAAGAAGATGAAGAGAATATATTGAAATATATATATATTAGAACTTTTATAAGAGAAAGTGGAAATATATTGTATAGATTAAATTTATATATATAATAATATATATTATATATATATATATATATATATATATATAAAGAAAGTAAAAAAAAAAAAGGGAGAGAGAATATATATATAAAAATACAAAAAAAAATTATGAGAAAAATAAAAAATAAATTGTTTTGAAAAAAAAAAAATTGAAGAAAAAGAAAAAATATGGAATCCATGAGTAAGGAAATAGAACAATTAATTACAATATTTGAACGGATTGAGAAGAGAATAAGCCAATTGAAGAAACGATACACATAGATGTTGCAGTTTAGACAATGGACATCCCAAGTGAATGTTCCATAACCAATTCAACAACATCTTCGCTAGAAGAAAATCTAAGAACTTTATATCGGCATCCGAATCGTGAGAATAGGCGAATCAACCATGCTACATATTTGAACCAGTCAGAACCGAAACAATAAACTGATGTTCCAGATAATAATGACGTAAAATCAATCCAGTCTTATGCTAACAAGTCGTTACAAAATTCCAGTGATCAGAGTACTATACAGAAAATTAATCTGGGATGGTCTGATCCCTTCTCAGTGCGACAATTTTGTTTGTCACTAAGAAGATCATATCAACTTGTATCGACGAGGATGACTAGTCCAAGAAAGAAAAACATTCGAAGCAAAAAAAGAGATCAAGCCTTTTTCATTGACAAGCTTTGAAGACAAAGCTTTTTGAGGAAGAAGGCAATGTAACGAATAAAATATATAAATAATATAAATATAACGTAAAAGATAATAATCATAAATAATAGTTAGTTGAAGAGGCATGTCTAATAGGACATGACTCTTCATGAAGAGACACTTGCTTGGTATATAAGCAAGCCTCTCGTTCTCATTTGTCATTCATTCTTATTTATTTTATTTAATATAATATTTATATCCTAAATGGATATCTTCATATTCCAAGACTTTTGGAGTAATTAAATTGTAGAAGGAACTTTGTTTGCTTCAATTTTGCAGACAGACCTGAAGGTTTGTGAGAGAAACTTTGTTGACTTTTAATGTATCATGAGTAGTAAATAATATGAGAGTTTTGAGGAACTCTAATATTTCATTGATTCTGGCCATTTTTTTTCAATGTTAGATTTACACCTTAAAAATTGATCACAACTACTACTCAATGCAGAAAAGTAATACCCATTCACAATACACAACAATATCCTTTATAAATGTGCAACAAATGATCAGTGTGCAACCAGCAAGCACCAATTACAATCCATTACATAAAAAATAAGAGTTTACTCATGACCAACATTATGTTCTAACAATACAACTGACTAAACTTTTCTCCACAAAAGATTACTTTTATTTGTCAAAAAAATCACAACCTTTAAACAACCCACCAAACTATTATGCAACAGTCGAATCAAGAAATCAATGCATATATATGTAGACAAAAAACTATAATGAGTTTTAAATATAATGCCACACTAGGGCAGCAGCAACTACAAACTTGCTTGGATCCTTCAAATACTAGAAAGAGTTGTCACAGTAGAAATACCAGCAGTAAATTTCTCTATTAGATCATCCTCTGTGAGATCAAGCACTTCAGGATCCATTGTTGTATACACAGGTCTTCAATTCAATGTTGCATACATAGTCAACTCTAAAAACAGAGAGGGTATGTTGCAGGCTATTGTTTCAATGCTTCCAGTAGCAAGAATTTTTATAATTTCATCACCGGACACAGATGGAGGTGGACAACTTCACCATTAATGCTTGATGTTGAAGGATTGGAATCTTCTGCTGCTACAACCAGGGAACACACTAAAATGTTAGAACATCCTACTTCTCTTCATCAAAATATTCAAGTTAAAAGAGTCCCATTGTTGGTATCAATATCTGCAACATCTACACAATCACTAATTCACGAAGTTGAAGAAATAGTGCCACCCAGATTAGTTAGTTCTCTAATAAGGGAACAAAGTGAATTTTCAAGATCTTTGCCATCAGATGTCAATATCAGAGCTACCAGGTCTCTACTACTAGCACCAAGAACTAATAGAACATCTTCACAGTGTAACTCGCAGTTTGATCAGATTTATATCCAACGATTTTATGGACAACTAAGACCACCTTTCAAGGCACATTATACTTGTGGGTTCTCTTCTTCACAAGCATTTTATGTCCTCGAATAGCCATAGTCAGAGTAGGACTATAGACTATCAGTTTTGAAGCTCGCAATCTGGAGATTCGACTGGAATTTAAGTCACACATGGCACACATAAGTGACATGTACGCTTAAAGCAAGAGGCAGAGTTGCTAGCAGCATATAAGCTAGTGATCAATGCAACATATTTGATACCCAATTTGAATCGAATAGAAGAGGTGACTCGTGATGTTGTAGAGTTTTTCAAGAACACAAATCACATAGTCCTATATTATGAAGACCTGTATAGACCACCGCCTTTGATCACAAAACAACAAATTAACCGACTGACTAGAGTCATTGAATTAAAGTGCGCACAACTCGAAACTCCCCTTCTCGCTTCTCCTCCTCAACATGAGGATGCCACTTTTTAGCCCTCTTCCAAATTAAATACTAATGGGCTTCCAATCTCGGAGAAATGAACCTTCCCTTGGAAACACAACAACAATTACCAAAATTTGTTAAACACACACAACCTTCAATGCTCAATTACATGGAAACTTTCATGGAAGCCAGCTCAATGCATATCATACAGCCTTCACATGTCACTAGTTCCCTCAATAATATATTCACACTGCTTCAAAACTCAACGCAAGAGGATAAGACAACGCACAGGATGCAAACTCACGCTCAAGCAGAATTAGCACAACATTGAAAGGAGCCAACACACAATTTCATTCAATCGCAGAGTCACTAGAGTTTTGACCAGCGTTCAAGAATCTAGTGTTCTTTGGGATACAATTTGTAGCAATAGGTGCAATGAGGAACTTCTTCATTCTTTCTGAGGAAATCAATAACAAATGAATAATTGTTGCTTAAACGTACAACAAAATTACAAGCAACATTTGAACAGGCATGATACGATAAACTAAATTAGCCATGAAATTTCCGCCAGAAAATGGCTAAATATTCAGATTTGGAGGATATAAATAGTTTGTGAATAGTTACAGTATCCTTCAATCTTCTGCAAAAGGCATCTATATGTAGGAGGCACCACATGACTCGATCTTGACACCTATTCGAAGCTTGAGAGAAAACTAGTATATTGGTATCGATGCATTGTAGTTTACATTGATTTTTGGCCGAGAAAATGGGTTTATCAAAATTGTGGGATGCCCAGACAGTGGGTGGCCTTTTTCTGCAAGCAAGCTTTGGTGCAATATGCGTTCGTTACGCTCCCCCCATAGAAAGCTCAATGGGCTTTTCCACAAATAAGCAATCAACTCGCTTTAACATTTTTTGGAATTAAAAAACAGTGAAACTCAATAATATCCCAACGAGATGGGGGGAGATTGAAGTAATTCGAGTAGGCAGTTTAATAACTGAAGACTTTCGAGCAGCCATTGAAGCATACAAAGATATATCACCATAGTTACCAACCACATTACTTACTTCACGATATTTGCATCTTTGGAATATGATACATAGTAGACAATAAGGCTAACGCATCAACGCCATACTCATAACACTCACCAAATGCGGGATATTCAAGATTGCTTCAGTGCTTGACAACATTCAATGCACAGTCATTCAAACGAGAGTGATTCCAAGCATTGTTAGTAATCGAAGGCTTGTAACGTCCCTTTGTATAACAGATGCAATAACATGAATTATGATTGATTACAGTGAGGTAGATTTTCCTCAGTAGAATTAGAGGCAGAGAATCGACAGAGTATATGGGCAGAGATCAAGCATTAGGCATGCAGAGAGACAAATGATACCAGGAACGTTCGCGCTGACATTTTCTGCAACTAGAAGAGGCAGACAATGTAACTGTTATGATAGCAGACATTGGGTAGTGTAGTTGTCTGACACACAAGACTCGAGTAATGGTGCGTAGAGATAAAATGAAATTGTGCCATTCGATGAAAAGTTAGAGGTGCATTTTTGCTAGGGTAGAGATGGCAGGTTTGAGCAAGGAGAGTTTTTAGAAGGCAGGTGAATAAAAATGGCGCTGGAGAAATAATAGGTTGCAGCTAAAATTTAACTGAGAAAATATTCATGAAATGCAGAATTGATGGCAGAAATGATTTGCACATAAAGGCCATAAAGCAAATGGCTCAAAGTAATTATGCAGGGCAAAAATATGCATGCTCTAATACCATGTTAAAGACACACATGGCAGCAACAAATATGAAAGATAAAACATGAGAGTACAATTTTATTAACAAGAGATATACATTTATAGTACATGGTTTGACCGTTGGGTTCCACATCCCAAGGTCTCTTGGACTCCTTTTGTCTATTCGGCTTCCAAACTAACCCATTGAGGATTAGGCGTCCAACACAACCTCGTTAAAAAATGAAGCAAGGAGTCGTGAGGATAGTTCTTGGTCTTGTGTCAACCTCATTAAAAAATGAAACAAGGAGTTGTGAGGATAGTTCTTGGTCTTGTGTCAACCTCGTTAAAAAATGAAACAAGGAGTTGTGAGGATAGTTCCTGGTCTTGTGTCAACCTCGTTAAAAAATGAAACAAGGAGTCATGAGGATGGTTCCTTGTCTTATGTCAAGCTCGTTAAAAAATGAAACAAGGGTCTCGAGGATAGTTCTTTTACTGTGTCAACCTCATTAAAAAATGAAGCACCTCCTTTTTCCAAATCAATTATTTGATTAAGATCTCGTAAAATCCTTGTCGAGTCTTTCCTGGATCTCAAAAGTGAACCTTCATTCCATGTAGAAATTCCCACTGTAGATCACCTGATAATGCAATATACTAAAGCAAAATACTTGATCTACTTCTAGAAAACAAACTTGTGGAAGCTTAATCGATTTTAAGCAAGATCAAATAGAACACATATAACATATGAAGAAGAAACAATCACACATGAACACAGAAGAATACTCTGGGGAAAGCCTCAACTAAAAACCCCGATCTCTGCATTATCATACAAGTGGAAATATCTCCGGATTACACAAAGCTTTAGCTCACAAGCTATCCAGCTCTGAATACAATCCCTTAATGTTGCTCATAGACAGAATAGGCAACACATATGCCTTCCTTCAGTCCTCTGAGCCTCCTATTTCCTTGCACAGTTTCTTTTGGGTCCTCTAGCTGCAACCTGTGTGATTCTCACCTCACACACAATACTGACCTCTAAAATAATTGTGCAATCTTGAAGGAGATAATTCCTTCTGCATTGATGAGTTTCCTATACAGGGAAATTCCTCCAACTGATAGTACAATGTCCCTTCCTTTAATCTCAACTGGGTCTCTGTCTGAATTGACATGCATGAGTTATTTATGAGAGAATATTCAGTTATCTGGAGAACACTAGTTGCATGCATGCATGCATTAACTGACTAAACTCACAATTAGTTCCTCCAACTGTTTGGAACTAATTTAACTGGACTTAACTCAGTTAATCGAGCTAACTAATTACAAATCAAGATGAATTAATTAGTTATTTTTCAAACAGCTGTTAAGATCAAATTCGAATTTTAATTCTCAATTTTAGTTCAGGGACTAACTAAAATTGGAATGTATCCTGAAATGCTATTTATAGCAATACTATTTTTAGCATTTCTATTTTATCATTCCTTGTTGCTATTTCCAATGCTGGTACCTACGATGCTATTTATAGGATTTCTATTTTTAGCATTTCTTGTTGCTATTTTCAACATTCCATTCACCAAGTTTAATGAAATGAAGCTTGGGGTGCATGTACCTCGAATTGAGTCAATATGATGGGGGCATGCAAACTTATCTCAAGCATAGTTTTTCGTTTCAAGCTTGTGTAAACATGAAACTAAATCCAAGCATAATTCTCCATGGTTCAAGCTTGTGTAAAAATGAACCCATGCCCGATTTACATCTCGTGATTGTCATTTTAATCAACTAATTTCTGCTAGATGAGCCTTGGTTGTTTTATTCCATTGCCACCATCTCTTTGGTCAATCATATGCTTTCACTTGGTCGTTTTTTCCTTTCCTAAGGAACTACAAAAATGAGTGGTTTTGTTAGCCAACCTCTTGACCATTACATGTTTTGCACAGTTCCTCCATTGCTGGAACCAGTTGCTACCCTTTATACGACTCATTCCTCCAGGACGAGTCACCTTTAAGCTCTTTTCTGACTCGTAAAAGATCAAAAGATTTCCGTATATTTTTTTTTTATTTTCCATTTTCCATTTTTTGACTCGTTAAAGAGAATAAAAACAAGGGGTCTGCTTTCAGCTCTTTTCTGACTCTTAAAACACGAAAATATTGCGAGCTCTTGTTGTTTTTGAACTTGTTAAAAGTTGTGAAACATCATTCGCCCAGTGTATGTTTACCCCTTTTTCAGGTTGGGATGAACTATTTACGAAAGAGGTACTCCTTGACTGAAATGGTCAAGTGGTTCTCTCAAGTATCATTTTCTACCTTTTCGGGCTTGAGACACACAAATGTATGAAAAGTAACCATGCAGAGTTTTCTTTTCCATGTCTTTTTCAAACTCTCTAAACATGAAAAGGATATCGAGTTACATCTTTGTCGGACTCGTTAAAATATTAAACGACATTGGATTCGTTGCCATGATGAACATGAGCTTCTCTTTCCTAGGGCTCATTAAACTTACTATGTCAAATTCGTCCGAAGGATAAACTTACAGTGTAAGCACATGCTATCCCCTTCAGGCTTGCAATAAAAAATAATTGAGGTACCTATCAGAAATGGTGGAGGAAAATTGGAAATCCTCTCAGTTGTGTCGGCAAGTCACTCTTAAACATGACACTTTCTACTTCATGTCGGGTTGGGATATCCTCCTTTTCATTGACCTTCCTCGGTTGGGCTATTCATTTTTTCCTCCCATTTGATCTCTGCCATATTATCATGACCACCGATCCAGTGGATCCAAAAGCTGCCAAACTTTAGAGTTGTGTCGCCGATATGTTCAAGAGTTAGTCCTTCTACAGTTACACTTACTCTTGATTCTTTGTGTCATCTAAAATCATTTGCATCCCTTTGTCTCGTGTTGATGATATGGGATACATCATGGCTCTCCTTCAACACTGTTGTCCAGATAAATCGTTCTTGCGGACAAGACCGATCTCCCTAGTATCAAATGATATCTAGCAACAAGCAACACAAGCAAATATACTTTTCTCTAAACATGTTTCAATTCATAAATGAAAACTAAGAGGTGTAATAGACCCTACCTCGGTCCAACGCTTGTTTGTGGCAGCTTTGTTCCAACAGCTTCGAGCAGTTCCCTTTTAATAACCTGCATACACAAACAAACACGCATCAAAGAACACCTGCATAGATAATATAATAAAACATGTTCATTATGAAGATCAAGGAGCTCATAAAATAAACCATTAGTGACAGTTCACTGAGAAAAACAAACTTGATCGTAATAACTTTATGAATAAAAGAACCTTACAACCTTTGCCTTGATGTTGCACAAGCTCTTTCCAGGGTCCAGCAGGAATCTCCTCTACTTTGACAAGCCTCACTCACTTCCCAAATGACATGAAAGGTATGGGATCACTCCTCTCACAAGCTCAAAAATGAAGTCTAATTTCCAGCAACATTTACCCTCAAGAATCTTTAGCTTTCAACCCCCCTACAACCAGCCCAATGCCTGAATTTATAGTGTAAATGGAGGAAGTTGTAGGTTCACCATTGAAGGGAGAAGTTCCTCCTTCAATGGGATAAGCACCTCATATCATCGAGTTAGCTCCCTTAGTTATGGAATGGATGAACCAAGGTGGAGCAGACTTGCCAGCATAATATTCCTTCTAGAAGCGTCCAGAAGTGTCCCAAGGTGAGTTTTTAAGAGTGAACTCACGCCTTTTTAACTTTTACAAGGGTTCGCACCCATCACTTAACAAACAGAGCGGTCAGGTTCGCAGGGGACATGACCATTGGGTGCGGTATCACACGCACTGCTAGGAGAAAGTGCGAAACCAGGATTTGAGATATTTTTAAGGTCTTTCTCCCATTTCAAGGCTTGACATGAAGAGCTAAGGCTTAAGACTTGCAAAGGAGGTATGTATGAGTGGTGATGGACTCACACAAACTGTAGAAAGTCATGGTGACAATTTTTTGTGTAACAGATTGCCCCCTAAAGTGCAAAGTCTATAATAGATGAAGATAATTTTTGATCATCTAAGAAGAGTGAAGGACTTTATCATTTCAAGGATCTTCCTATGGATACCACGGGAACCTGTAAAAAACATTCAACACAAAATATATATATGTGAAAATATCATTGCTGAGGTAGGCATTCCCATACTCAGATCAAAACTGACTAAGAACTATCTAAAACTGTTCTGATACAGGAATGATTTGGTATTACATCACAAGTAGAGTCATATGGACACAGTATGGGTGCAACCATTTGTTTATGAATAGTCCACTATATAATGATAACAAAATTCCTCGCAGCCT
>APFE031173972.1:23518-42932 GCA_000404065.3 Pinus taeda | reverse complement strand
ATTGCTAACTACTTGTGGTCCCTTACATGATATGAGTTAACCACCTTATTTATTACTATGGCCCATCCCATTATTACATTATTCCCTTGGGTACCTCCCTCTGTACCCCATATTATCCCCCTTGGGTATACTACATTCCACCCCCCTTAACATGTTTCATCCCTGAATCATACGAAGAAAACAAATAATAAGATCTACTCAAAAGAGTAGTCCATTGGTACCATGCACTTGCATCTAGCCATCCAAGAGAAAGGTGAACCCTCGATCCAGCTGGTGCCTCGCTCACTTGAGATGGAAGTTGACCCTGATAGCTCTTCTGTGTTGATGTGTAGTAGGTGGACCGTCGCTCCTCTCTATCTGTCATGTGGGGGTTGTTGTCCTTGTGGCTAATTCGTTTCCATCTTGTTGGTTGTTTTCTTGCGGGGTGATGTGGGTGGTGATATGCTAAAGTGTTAACCAATGGTTTATATTTCTTTAATTCACCACCTAATGGAGCTTGATTGGGATTTGGTACATGTTGTGGTGCCTACTGTTGTTTCTTATCTTCCAATATTACTTCAATCACTGAGTCCTCATCTGATGTATCAGAACCTATAATATTTTCTACTTCAGCCTCCTTGGATTCTCCCTGTTTTTTTGGTACCTGGTTTGATGTTTGTGTTTGGTTTTCGACCATCAAGGGCTCATCATCTGATGTGTCAGTGTCATTAGAGCTTTGTGCATCTACCTCCATAGTCTCTACTTGGGTCCTAATAGAAATATCCTGCAATGTTATTTTCTTCTTTTTATACCAGAGCTTCAAGAATTTCTTCTACACATTAATATTGATAGTACCCACAGATTCCATCCAAGGGTATCCAAAAACAACATCCATGTTACCCATATCTGAAGTATAAAAATTAGAATGCAATACATACTTATCCATAGAAATCTTCAAATCTATATAAACTTGCACCTGCTCATTATTAACCTGTGTGTGCTCCATTTGCTTTGCTGGAACTTGCAATTTTTTTGTCAAATTGACATTTATAAGATTTTGCTTGCAACTAGTATTTATAGACACAATGATTTTCTCCTTCTGAATACATCCATGAACGTGCAATAAGGAGATACCAGGAGAAAATAACCCTTTCAGTTTCTTGGTTTCCTTCTTTCCTGTAACAATAAAATCTTTGCTAGGTTGTGAGTCTGTCTGTCTGAGCTTAGTAAGAGGACCCAAAAAATTAGATTTAGGGTCAAAGCAGTCACCAATGGATTTTGTGAACGTCTGCCAAGTAATTGTCCTTGGATAGCATTTCTGATGACACTGCCACCATTGCCATCTTTCTTGGTCCAAGTAAATGGCTGCCACACGTAGTTTAGTTTCATCATCTATGATGTGATTCAAAGTGAAATATTTTTCCATTTGTGCCAAACATATGGCCAGTTTAGAGCCATCAAATTTGTACATCTTCGTCAAATTCTAATCTAGGCACTAGAATTTCAGATTCGCGTGTCCCGCCATCACAAAAATTTCTGAAAAAGAGCTATTTTTAAATCAGTGATATCTCGCTCATCCGCACTCTGATTCGACTGATTTTTTTTTTTTAATTGGGTATTTTTTTGCAAAGAACCTAGATCTGCAATTAGATTCTACAAATGTTTCCCCAAAACATATAGATCTGATCTGTAAACTCGCTGCCCCGAAAAATGTCTACACCACAGCTGATTTTTAAATCAACAATATATCCCTCATCCGGACTCTGATTCGGGTGATTTTTTTTTTCAAATTGGGTATTTTTTCACAAAAAAAGCCAAATCTACAATTAGATTCTACATATTTTGCACCAGAATATATATATATGATCGCAAACTCACCACCCCTAAAAATCTTTGCAACACAGCTGATTTTTAAATCAGCGATATCTCCCTCATCCACACTCCGATTCGGCTGATTTTTTTTTTTTCAAATTGGGTTTTTTTTGCAAGGAAATCAAATCTACAATTATATTCTACAAAATTTTCACTAGAACATACAGATCTGATCTGCAAACTCGCCGCCCCAAAAAGTTCTTGCAAAAAAAATAAATAAATAAAAATTCTCCACTTTGCCCAAGAAAGTGCTCTGATACCACTTGTGATAGATCTGAACTGAAAATATATGATAATAGAAATAAACCCAAGAAATAACAATATCTGAATATAGATATAAATTCTTCTTTATTAATCAAACCCTTAAGGTAGGGCAACACCATACATTCACTCATTACGGAAGGAGAACACCATAAACCATATGCCTATTTATACAATAATCCTTGACATCTCTCAATGGGGAGTCTCTAGCCTTTATATAGGCCTCATACATACAATACCATGGGTCATTACCATGGTTCCCTCAATACCATCTATCTAATACCATAGGCTTATTACATTATTGCTAACTTCTTGTGGTCCCTTACATGATACGGGTCAACCACCTTATTTATTACTATGGCCCATCCCATTATTACATTATTCCCTTGGGTATCTCCCTATGAACCCCATATTATCCCCCCTAGGTATACTACATTTGTTTTTCCAGTACATTCGCGTCCGATCCGAGATCCAGGATTACCTTATCCATTTCATACTCGCTGATTTGCACAGTCAACCTCATTTCCCTTCCTATATGCAATGCATGCTTTCAAAGTTTTCATATCACGCGCGGTTCTCCTAACCCCACGCACCTATTGATAAGTTCCTGTAGTCCTTTTATTGCCTTGCTGTCACGTAGCAGTTTCATGCATGTCTCCAGAAAGGTAGTGAGCATTGAAGGATCCATCCCTGGTTCTAGTTGATCCTTACTACTTGAAGTGGATGCCTCCGTGAAGCTCTTCTTAGCTTCCACGAATGTCTCCTTCACGCGTTCTAAATCAAATTCAAGTTCCTTTGTAGGAGCCTTGCGGACCCATGCACTTTATTTTGACCAGCTTACCCTTATCATCACCAATGGTCATACCGCTTCTAAGCATCATGTTTACATTTGGGACTTCTTCGCGTGACTCAGACCTCATCATCTGAAAATTCTGAGTCGAAGGGGGCTAAAGTACCCTTTTTCGCATAGTCTCTCTATCAATGTAGGGTAGTCTTCTGCCTCATGATCAAACTGAGTACGGTACAAACATGATGTCCTTGTCGGGTTTGTACAATCGCGTGCATAGTGTCCTGGCCCTCCGCAATTGTAACAAATTAATTGTCCACGACTCCTTCCTGGTCCCATTCCACCTCGACCTCAAACGTGCCCGCGAAATCCAGCACGTGCCATTCCTCCATTTGGGTCGAGGGCTCGTGTTTCGGTCTACACCCTGTAGGCAGGAGTCTAATCCATCATTATTTCGTAGCTTCTACAGGTGCATTCATCATGGCCTACCAACCTACAAAAATTACAAAACAATTGCTGGGACGTCTATGTATACTTCTGCAATAGATGACAATTATCCGTAGTGTGTTTTCCTCCTATCTAACAGATCGTGCACCACAATGCAGGCACTGCACTTGGTCCTGTCTGTGCCTCAAGACTTAATGGCATCAACCCTCCTCCTGCCAAGTAATTCGCGAACACTCGACAATGGCCCTTGTCATGCCCCTGGCCTTTGCATTTTATGCACAATACCTCTTCGCGCACCTTTGACCAAGGTGTCCTGTCTTGTTTCAAACTCTACATCTCCAGACACAGATTTTGCAGTTGTGTGTGGATTTGTTGGACTCCCAGACCAGGGTCTTGTATAGGGGTCTCATGCAATCTCATCACCATCTGCAAAGCTTCGACCTGGGTGGAAAGTTTTTGTTGTGACAATGTCATCTGTAAGTGCGGTGTTAGTGATGCTACAAACCATGTGCAGTGTTTTCCATCCATCAACATCGTGTTGGCTTCACGAATGATACCCTTCAGTCTTTGGTCCAAATCCTAGGGGGTCTCGCTCGGGAGCATTGTGATCTCCTTAAACTTGATGATTTATTATGTTTCCGACTTTGGCCTGCTAAATTCCCTATTCAGTGCAGTCTATATTTCTGCAATTCCTGCATTCGGATGGTCATTAGAATGCTTGATGTACCATGTTAATGCATGATCCTTCAATGCGCTTACTAGTGTAGCCTTTTTCATATTGTCATCCATGATTCCTTGTGCTTCCCATACCACTCTTACTACGAACCAGAATTGGTTTGAATCTTCATTCCCTACTCCTCTGAATACTGGTAGTTTAATTGCACTCGCCATACTGAACTGTGGTGGTGGCAGAGGTGGGGTGGGTGGAGATGGAGGTGAGGAGGGTGAGACGGGTGGCGGTGTAGGTGGAGGTGGTAAGCGAAAAATTCGTTGTCTTATCAGACTAACCGAGCTTCTTGGAGATACTTTTGCGAGCTCCTCCTCGCTTTCCCGTGAGGGGGGAATTAAGGGACTGGTTTTAATTCTTCACTACTTTTGCTTTTATAGATCTTCCCACTTCACATAGTCCCAAACATTAATTTATTCTCATAACTAGTTTTTCACACAAGAGCATCTTAATCCAAGTGTTCAAAGATTTAATATACTTACCTCACGGTCCCTTGAGGAAACGTTGCTCCGTCTCATTGTAGCTGATAGTCATATCTACCGCGAACTCAGTGGTAAATCCTCCTATAATTCGATCAAGCCAATGGTCCACAACTCATGTGATCTTTTCTCTTGACGCTTTTAGTCTGTGCACTAATTTCGAAGTCCACACGATTGGTTTGTCAAGCTTACACCTTCCCTGATGTCTACTAGGCTTTGCGATCCACTCATACAGCTCAAAAGGAAAGGATGCAAAGAAAATTTCATGGATTTATGTATACAAGTAGCTCTCTAACCATTGTTCCTTAGATACTCATGGATTTCTATTTTCCTACACCACGAACTCGTGAATCTTCTTGTCCAACCACTCTTCAATTTATTTCTTTGTTGGATTCTAGTGGCACGACATCAAACATCCCTTATGCAGATCCCAGTCCCGGCAATGGAACCATTTGTTGGCTTGTATGGGCCTGACCTAGGTTCAGAGGTGATTCAGCCAAACAAATCCCGGTACTACTGGCACTTTCGGAAACAGTCTGTGGAGCGCTAACTGAGGTCTCACCCGTAGTAGTATGGGAGGGTGCTAGAAGTAGGTTTTCGCACCCTGGGGATGTCTGATGAGCTTCTGGCGATCCGCAGCTTGACCCTACATACAAGTCGTTACGTGCATCTATTAGTCCCTCGCAACCTATGATGCTGCCTCCGCACAGCCCTACTCGGGCACGATCTATATTATAGCCAAGTCCCTTCCTATTTAACCAATTATTACCTGATTACTTAACTTATATGGGTAATACTAGTGATAATTAACAATATATCCAGCAATCATATAAGTGCGTGCGATAAACAAAATAGTATAAACGTAAAGAATGTAATACACAAGCAGATGCATAGACATTGGAAACAACTTCTCTTCATTATTCTTCGTTCAAGGTTACAGACTCGACACTTCCTTGCACACTCAACTGCAGGGGTCCGCACACTCAGCTACAGAATCTACTAGGCCTCTGCACACTCAGCTGCACAGCCTCTTCCTACTACTATGACCCAATACCTTAGACTCTTACTCTATTCCCGAACCATTTGTATTCATCTATCTCTAGTCTTTGCTATATTTAAAACTTAGAGCCTCGCTCTATTTATACAATCCCATGGTCTGCGGACCATGGGTAGGCCGACATGACATTAAAAAACTTAGGGCGGACAACCCTATGACTCAACCTATACTTCGCACTCCACACCCACAATTCGTGGAGTTTTATAATACATTTGACCAAAACTTGGGCTTTGAGCCACAAAACATGTTGTGGGGGGATTCCATGCCCAACAGGAACTACATCCATTGTTCTTTGAGGAATAGTGCATAAGAATTGGATGGGAATCTACACTGTAGCACCTCCATGTAGAGGCTTGCCATTGTGGTCAATTGGGATTCCTTTTCTTGCAATTTCTTTCTCAACCATCTATATTTTTCCTGCAATTGTTCTCTCATTGTGGATTTATTTTCCCTTAACTCACTTAACTCTTTGCCCATTTTGAGGAACTTCTCTTCCATGTGGCCCACATCTTCCACCTTCTTAGATTTAGTAATTTTCATCCATCTGTGGGTCCTTCCTCTTTCTTCTCCATGTTCAAAGAAAAGTGGGACTGTAAATTTTTTTAGGATCACTCTGCCTCATTCAATGAACTTATAATAGGAGCTCAAACTAAGCTGTGGACTAGGCTCCTATAGCTCTAGGAAATCCTTTTCAAATGTTCTTGGGTAAGTTTCCCCCTCTTGTAGCTATTGTGTTGCCTATTTCCCTTCCTGTTTCTCCTCTTGCTCTTCTTGTAGCATGCTCTGGCTTTCCTGTAGCATGCTCTATTTTTCCTGTAGCTTCCCTTTTCCTTTTTATTGGAGTGTTATCGGTACCTTGGGTTTTTTAGAGGAGGTTGATCTAGTGGTAGGCCTCCTTACATATGCTATGGGAGTCTTTGATATGATTGCAAGAGAGGCAACCTCCTCAAATTTCCTTTCAGTGGGTCCTAGCTCCTCCCTTTTACTTGGGGATTCCTCAATTGTAATAGGGGCCTTAGTGGGAGTTTGAGGCCTCCCCTATTTAATTCTGGTGCTTTTGATGGTTTTGAAGTAGAGGGGAGTTTTACTTTTCCTTTTGTTTTTAGGTTTGATTGGTGTGCTCAAGGTAAATAAGGTGGAATCTACCTCTTTTTTAGTGGGCCCTAGAGACAAACCTGTTTTCTCTGAGGATACCTATTCTTCTCTAGATGGAGTGGTTTTCTCAAGGCTTGGCACTTCCTGCTTCTCCTCCTCTTCTTCTTCATCTTTCTCTTTCTCTACTTCTTCTTCTTGCTCTAGTTCTTCCTTTTTTTCTCTACCTCTACCTCTTCTTCCTCTTCATTCCCATCCCTTCCTCCAGCACTAGAGGCTAGGGTCTCACATAGTGTGAGGGTTTGAGTGTCATTGAAGGCTTCTCTGTCCATATCCATGGATTTGGACCAGAGGAAAGGGATCCTTATTTTATTCAAAGCATATTCCACTATCAGTTTGATGAGGCCACAGTGGCCTAGGTGTTGGTTCTTTCCCTCTCTCACATTTTGGTTCATGCCCTTGATGAACTGTAGGAGGAACTAAGGTACACTGAGTCATTGGGATAGGGGTAATTATGATTGAAACCTTAGTTCATGGAGCAATATGAAATGGTATCTATAGACTACACTCAGTCTTCCTTCACAGGATATGAACTTGAGGATATGGTAGGCTACCTCATCCTAGGGATAGGGTAGGCTTTCCCTCCTGACTCCATTTTTATCTTCAATAGGTTTCTCATCAATAGTGAAGAAGTTATTTTTGGAAATGGCATTGCTTCTCTTGTCTTCTCTCCTCCATTGGATCCCTAGGGGAAGGGTTTTCACCCTGCTAATTAGCTCAGGACTGATGGAAATGGCTAATCCCCTTACGACAACGGTGGCACTGAATCTTGTCTGAAATTTAGGGCCATGGAAAATTCATAGGTAATTTCATCATCATATCCTTTCAGTAGCTCAAAGAAACCTAACCACTAATGCCTTATAAAAATTTCTAATACATGAGGGTGAAGGTGAATTCTATTAGTGTTAGTAGGCTCCCTTCTATTGAACCCCCCCTCCCATATTTTCCTTTGTTTTCAATTATGTGTAGGAGGGTTGCTTCCTGTAATAGATCAATTGTGTAATTTAATGGGAATAGAGGATTGGAATCTCTAGTTGATGACAATTATGTATATTCCCTCTAATCTATAGCCAAAAAAATTCTTTTAACTCACAATATGACATATATTACTTGTAGAATTCAGGGTGCACCAACATGTAAATTATGGACAGATGAATGAGAGGGGCCGCTTACTTTTCAGCACATGGCCTAGGATGAGGATAATTGGAGACCAAATTGACCCTTGGCAGCGTTATTCCACCCTTTGAGGCTTCTTGTAGCAATTTTCTGGGCTTCATGTAGCTTCTTGTAGCTTCCTATAGCTTCCTCCTATAAAAATGATAGAGTAAGGTTCGACTCTCCTCGATGGCTCCCCAAGCTCTTCCTTACCTTAAATGTTTTTGAAATTAGTATATTTGCAAGATAGTTCGAGCCTTAGTACGTTATATCCTATTTTGGGCCAGGGCTCAGAGTGCTATGATGACTTGGAAGTGGTACGAGTTTTCCTCATTTGGACCTTTGTCCCACTTGAAGTGATCATTCCCTCATCCCTCATAATCAAATCCCACTCATTGTTATCTAATATTGACTGATGTGACACTCCCATGTAGCATGATGACTCATAAATCACTTTTTTTTCACTGACCAAGGGTGGCCAAGTTAACTGGCCACCTCCAACTTATAAAACATATCTTACCTCGACATTCATACATTTTCATTATTTTACACATAGGGAGGAGATGAGAGGTTTCCATGCCTATGCGTATCTCATGTTCAATCGATGCATGCTGGAGTGTTAGACCATTTTACTATTACCAAGGGAGTTGTCTTGCTATGTTTTTATTCTTCTGCATATATTTTCTTTGCTCTTGTGTGTTTGGCTGTTGTTTTTGTTATGTGTGCAGGTCCTTTGTTGATATCCCAGATGTTTTTGTTGTTGTTGTAGATTCCTTCTTGGAGTGGAAGAGTGCCTCATGAGATGGTATCATCCCCTCAACTTGATGGGAAGGAAAAAACTAGGCTTTTGGCTTCTCTGTAATATGTAATGCGATTTTAGTGAAGAAGTCCATGCATAATCTTGGTCGGTGCAATTAACTACAGGGACCAAGGGAAAATTTCATCATTGGGTAAGAGCTTGTGCCTTTGAGATAAATGGTATTCCTACATCAGCACATCTAAATATGCTTCCTTTAGGATCATATAGTATGTTTTTGGGTATGGATTGGTTTTTTACTTATAGGACCAAGGTAGTTTGTTATGAGAAGGCTATTGTTATAGGATGATGATGAAGAAAGGAGAATTTTGTAGGGAAAGAAGAAGCCTACATCATTGAGGATGGTTACAACTATGCAGGAAAAGCGCAGTTGCATGAAAGGGTGTGTATTTTTTGTAGTGCATAATTCCAATCATAAAGGGAAGGATGTTGAGGATGATGAAGTATTGAAGAGGTATATATTTTGCAACAGTTTCAAGATGTGTTTCATGTAGATATTTCAGAGCTACCACCTTATACGGAAGTGGATTTCTCTATTTATTTTGTACCTAGAGTAACACTAGCATGAACAACATCTTACAAGATGAGAACTCTAGAGTTGGTAGAATTGAACTTGTATTTGAAGGAAATGCTTGATAAAGGATACATAAGGCCATGTGTATTGCCTTGGGATGCACCAATATTGTTTGTAAAGAAAAAGGATGGGACTCTCATATTGTGCAATAATTACAGGAAGTTGAACAAAGTTACAATCAATAATAGGTATGCATTGCCATGAATTGATCACTTGTTTGATCAACTGAAGGGTGAAACAATGTTTTTAATTATTGATTTGAGATTGTGATATCATCAAGTGCGCATCAAAGAAGCAAAGATCTACAAGACTACATTCTTCATGAGGTATGGGCATTATGAGTTTGTGGTGGTTCCTTTTGGTTGACTAATGCTCTAGCTGCCTTCATGTGTTTGTTGAAAAATTTGTTGTGTATTTATTTGGATAGTTTGTGATAGTGTTCATTGATGATATATTGATATACTCCATTAATGAAGAAGAGCATGCATAGCACCTGGAAGCACTGTTGAGATTGTTAAGAGAGAATTAGTTGTATACCAAACTCATCAAATGAAATTTCTTTCAGTCTTAGATTCATTACTTAGGACATGTTGTTTCTAGGGAGGGAATATCATCAGACCCATAAAATATTAAATCTATCATGGAGTGGCCTACTCTTGAGAATGTGGATGATGTGAGATTATTTATGGAACTAGCAAGTTATTACAGGAGGTTCATCAAGAACCTCTCAAGGATTCCCTATCCTATCAAATCATTGTAGAGAAAAGGAAATAAGTTTGAATGGACAGAGGAGTGTACTGCTAGTTTTGAGCAGTTGAAGCATTTGCTTACAAATACTCTGGTTTTAAAGATTGCACAACCTGATAAGGGTTTTTTAGTTTGTACAGATTCTTGCAAGAAAGGACTTGGTGGAGTCCTAATGTGGGAGGGACAGCTGGTGTGATATGAGTTAACGAATTTAAATGAGCATGACAAGAAATATGCCACTCATGATCTTGAGTTGGCAACTATAATTCATGCCTTGAAGATGTGGATGCATTGTCTTCTTAGCAGGAGGTTTATTCTTATGAGTGATCATAGTGGGTTGAGGTACTAGTTTGACCAACCCAATCTGAATGCAAGGAAAGCTATATGGTTGGCTATCCTCAATGAGTTTGACTTTGAGATTAGGTACATTAAAGGCAAGGAGAATACGGTTGCAGATGCTCTCAATAGGAGAGTGCAGGTGAATCATATTTAAGCTATGAGCTCTTATGGGATAGACTTGCAAGAGTCGATATTTTAGGCAGGGTAGCAGGATGAAAGTTACCAACAACTAAAGAAAAGGTTGTAGAAGCAAGGTGAAGGTGATAGAGATGAGGAGTATCACCTCACGACATATGGCTTCGTCAGATTCATGAACAAGATTTATGTATTGGACAAAAGTGAGATGAAGAAGCTCATCTTAAGGGAGTTTCATGTCAAGCCATATTCATGTCACCTAGGATATCAGAAGACTCTAACAATTGTTAAGAAGTTCTATTACTAGCCGAACTTGAAGAACCAAGTGGCTGAGTTTGTCGCTAGATTTTTTTACTGTCAGCAGTTGAAATTTGAGTGTAAGCACCCAGACAATCCATTGTAACCTATTCCAATTCCATAATGTAAATGGGAGTTCATTTCCATGGACATCATTACAAGTTTTCCAAGGACATCGAGACAATGTGATTCCATCATGGTTGTGGTTGACATGTTGAGAAAGGTAGCTCACTTCATTGCAGTGAAGACTACGAATTCAGCTAGTGAGGTAGCTCAGATCTTCAACAGAGAGATAATGAGGTTGCATAGTGTTCCCAAGAATATCATACCGTACATAGATGCTAAGTTCACTTCCAATATTTGGAAGGAGTTTTTCTAGGCTTGGGGACTGAGTTGGATTTTAGTACAGCTTATCACCTACAAACAGATGGACAGACAGAGAGGGTCAACAAGATTTTGGAGGATAATATGAGGATTTAATTCATGCACTAGTAGAGGAAGTGGGAGGAGTATCTTCCACTGGTAGATTTTGCATACAATAATGGGTATTACGAGTCATTCATGATGAGTACATTTGAGGCTCTTTACGGTCGAAGTAGTAATACTCTCATAAGCTCGAATGATCCAGTGAATAGGGTGTTGATTGGACAAGATATGTTGGCTGAGATGGAGTAGGAGATGCAGGTTATCAAAAGGAATTTGAAGGCAGCACAAGACAGTCGAAAGAGTTGTGCATATCATCGCAGAGCATTCAAGGAGTTTGAGGTTGGGGAACATGTGTACTTGCATCAATCCCAAGAGGAGCTACTTTAGGATTGGATCATGTACCAAGCTGGCACCTCGGTATTGTGGCATTTTGAGATACTTAATAGGATTGGACCAATGACCTACAAACTTGTATTGTCGCCAACAGTGAAAGTCTATGATTTTTTCCATGTTTCATTACTTAAGAGATATGTGCAGAATGTTGATCATGTGATTGATTTGTCTATATTGTAGGTGAAACCAGAAGGGAGAGTTCCAATCAAAGCCACAATGCATTATGTAGTGGAAACAACTCATGCTCCAAAACTGGGTAATAGAGCAGGTTAAAGTCAAATGGAAGCACTTTTGACTTAATGAAGCTACATGGGGGATGGTTGATCAGATGTGAGCGAGTATCCTTTATTATTTTCTAGTTTAAGAAAACATGTTTTTGGTATATATGTATATGGTTGTCATTGTAGATATCACAATGAGCTATGTTATAAAGCTCCAATAAGCAGTATGGTTTTTTTGTTTTCATTGTAAATTTTGCATCGAGCTATGTTATAAAGCTACATAGGCAGTATGTTTTGTTTTCAATGGTTTGTTGGTCATAGGTGTCATAGAACATTGATCAAGGTGTTCCCCCAAGGGGGAGGGCTTTGTAACAACCTCGGCTTAATGTTTCATGTAATAGAGGAAAAAATAATAAGACCAAGGTCATGAGACACGTATTCGAATCTGAATGTTGGGTAAACACTATAGTGGGCATCATTTGTAGTTTATTATGGCTAAGGAAATTGGCAAAGACATTGGCAAAGGAAAAGAGGCATTAATTGACATTTAATTATGAAAATAAAGGAAAATAGGATAAAAGGGAGATGAAGAGGGAAAATGAAGAAAATTGAAGAAACAAAGAGGCCTTAGTGATAAACAGGGCATCAAAGAAAAAATTCACAACTTCTGTTAGTTCAATTTTGGCTCTCTACTTTCATTCTCTCTCTCTCATACACTTAGAGTATTCTTGGAGCACTATAGCATTCACTTGGATTGGGAGAAAGCATTAGAAAAGGAAAGCAAAGGACAAGCAGAGGAAAATCAATGAAAAGTAAAGGAAGGTTTGATCAACAGTTTCAGCAAGAGGATTTTGTAGGTAACATGTGGCATGTATGATTTCCTAGCTGAGGTTGTGGGTGGAGATGCTTTTCTCTGGGAAGCCCTCGACAGGTGGGTGGAGACAAGAAAATTCATCAAGGTATGGTGAAGGAATTATGAGGCATCCAAGCTTGGTTTGGTTTTGTGATCTTGAGACCAATTTAGGTGAGATCATGGTAGCTTAAGGGTGAAGGTGGTTTAACCTTTGGAGTCCTTGGTTGACTATGTCTTGATTTATCCCATGGAATCCCACATTCATGCTTGGAATATAGCACAAGGGTGATTGGCTTAAAGAAAGCTTTGTTTCAACCCAATCTATGGTCAGGTGGTACATGGATGTCCTTGACTTCGTTGGCTTGTGCATATGTAATGATGAGTTATTTTCTCTTTGTGATTAATGAGCACATGTACTTTTTATTATGTTGATTTTATGGTAAATTTGTCATGGTTCCTATTTTGGTTACATGTTGGTTATTTGCATAGTTCTATGATGTGCTATAGTTGTGGCTCTTGTTATGCTTTGATAAGTTAATGAATGGTTGATGAATGCATGGGCTAACAAGTGTTGATGCAGATGGATTGAGAGGGAATTGAGTCATCTTGGTCATTCTCAGATGAAATCCATACCTTATGATTAGATATGCATTCATGACTTGTAGCTTTCATGTTTACCATATGTTCAAGGAAATGTATAGTATGCATTGGGCATGTCTAGGTCAAGAACTTGCTCAAGTTTGGATTGTTTATCATTGTTATGATTTTGGAAAGTTATAGGTAGTTCTGGGTAATGGTTTGGAGGCTAGCCTGAAAAGGTGGCATAAATCTCGCAACTTCTAGCACAAAATTGAGGATCTCAGGTAATAAAAGCATTGAGGCATGTTTAAGCATGTGGTTGGAGCCTCATAACCGCATGCATGCAATTTTATGGGTGTGGGTATGGAATTAAGGTAGTAAAAAAGAGCTCCAACTCAAGGATTGGTCACCTAGGGTGGTTGTTTAGCTTATGAGTGGTCTGTAGTCCTTAAGGAATGTCAATAAGTCTTTAGTTTGTAGGTCCCACTTGCTTAAATGGAACTTGGGAATCAGGTCATATCATAGTGACACTTAGCTCATGTTTACCTTGGAGAGCCCATCAAAGTGGGTAATCGTGGGAGGGGTGGTTACACATCCCCTGTTAGTTCCTTAATATCATCTAATATATTGAATAACTATGTGACTATTTATGTACCACCCCACCTCAACCCCCCTAACCTACCCACCCCTCAATTCTAAATCCACATGATATGATATTGGTTTATTCATGAATCCCCTTATTTAATCCAAATTGTAATTCATGAATAAAAAATAAAAAGTCATAGAAATTAAACCATTTATATGCCTAACAAGATGGTACCAATATTTAGATTTGTTAAGGTGGTACACTACCATACATAATCTAAGTCGCTTAACTTAGAGAAAATAGTGTCCAAGTTTCATAATATGTAAGCTAAAGCACATATGTATAGGGAACACTCATTGTTGACCAATAATGGCAACCAATTTGAATGCTAGCCATAGTGTGACACTTGAGGTTTCCATAAGAACTAGCACTTTGCATTTGTGCATAAAGTTTGTTTATCCCCATAATCCAAAAACTATAATGTAATGAATAATCACATTCTAGTAATAGCAATAATCATCTCAACATTATTTGTACTAAGATATTGGGTGTTTAAATCATGTTTTAAGTATTATTATTATAAAGTTTAAATTATTTATATTAATTTTTCTTTTAATAATAACTTTCTTATATAACATAACATGATAAGAGTTTATATTCAAAATCTATTTTAAAACATATTTTAGAGCCAAAATATTTTAGATATCTTATGAATGAAATCTACCTACTTTAAACATAAGCTCAAGATTATCCTAGTTATTTATCCTAATTATTAGGTAGATGGAAGACTTATCAGCTACATACCAATGAGCTATATAAATATGTATGAGGATTTTCTATAATATATTAGCTGGTACTTGTTCATTCCATAATTCTCTTTATTACTTTTGTTATTAATTATTGTTTGCAATTATTTTAGAATATTTTTGTATTATTAGTTATTATTTAGAAAGTTTTAGAAGATAGTTATTTAATTCATAATTTTTGAGTATTTGGTTATCATGATCTTGTAATTTAGATTAAAAAAAAATGTATAATTTGAAATATTATCTTTCCATCCAGAATTGCATCTAGACTCTATAACACTTTGTTTTAGGTTTTAAGGAAAAAACATTATATTTTAATTTAATTTACTATTTTATTGAAAAGTTAATTAATATAGATTTATTTTAATTCTAAATCTCTTTAACACCAAGATGAATAAACAACAAATTAAGAAATAGATCCTCTTGGTGTTTAAAAGATCTCTACTTACATATGAATAAGTAATATTCAATATTCTTTTTTAATTTTCTTATTCACATCATATTTTGGTATAACCTAAATGTTTAACTTCATTTATATTGAATGGTAATAGTTTTAGTTATTTTTAATATTATATTAATTTGAATTATACATTATTACATAAATGTATATTATACATTTTTCTTATATTAAATTTCATTATACTAAAATTATAAAACACACCTTTATTATTTGTATGGACATTTTAAAAATAATTAATAATTAAAAAGAAATATCTTATAAGATATTTATATAAAACATATATAATATTAAAAAATTAATTTACATTTATATATATTAAAATAATTTTTATAATTTTTTTATTTTTATTTTTATTTTAAATATAATATAAAAAACATGAATAATAATTCCTAATTATAAATATAATAAATAAATAACTGAATTCAAATTTGAATTAAAAAAATTTACTTTTAATTATAATATATATAAATATCCAATATAAATATTATAATTAAATAAAATAAATTTTTTTAAAAGCTAAAAATTTAAAAATTTTCTAACATTTTTAAAATTACATTCTCATCACAACAACTAAAAATGAATCGTAAATATCAATGAAAAACTTAACAGATATAATGTTTTGAGTGCAACAAAGTATATGTTGGCAATTGCATAAAGAAAATTAAAGCATATGTAAAGCATTTTGTTCGTTAATATTGTAGTAATATTTTTGGGAACAATTCTGTTTTAAATTAAATTTATTTTAAAAATTAATAACAATAATGGCAGCAAAGGAGAGAGTAAGTTCAATAATGGTAATCACTCAGCAAATATAAAATAATAAAACAATGTTAGAATATTATATTAAAATGATATTATATTTTTTATTTATACAAATAATGAAATATTATTATAAATTTTAATTTATTAATTTTTATATTTATTTGAAAATTAATGAAAAGTTATTATGATATTAAAGGTTACATATATATTAAGATAATTATGTTTTGTAGTTTGTTTTTTGGTTAAGTTAATATTAAGTAGATAATTTATGATGGTGGTTTTTTATGAAAATTGGAGATTATTGTGATATTTGAGAGAATTTGGTTTGGTCATGTGCAGTTATTGATTTTCTAAACAATTCATATTAAAAAAATATAGCCTTTCTCATAATATTCTAGATATGTTATAGGCTATTTTATTTATCATATATTGATTATTTTGAAAGGTTCAAATAGAAAATAAAGTCTCTTTATTTTGAAACATTCAAATACACAAACCAAAACATCTCTACATTCTTTTTATGTAAGGAATGGATATCCTCCATAGAAAACAAATCATATTTACATTATTTATATGTAGGGAATGGATATTCTTCATAGAAAACAAACCATCTTTATTCTCAAATATTCAAATACAAACCAAAACGTCTTTACATTCTTTTTATATGGGGAATCGATATTCTCCATAGAAAGCTTGTGCTCTATTGGGGGGTAAACCCAAAACCCAATGCCTAGCTCTTTCCCACAATATAAACATAGCAACCACTCCTCCAAATCCAATCCCAACTCCCATAGCTAATGCTAATAATGACATTTTTCATCCAAATGATTTATCCATCCCACTTTGATATGATTACTCTTACTGCTATTTCCTTCTCCCATGGGTGCTTTCTTTACATTGCAAGAATTTAAAGGACACCCTTGTAAACACTTATTCTTTTGAAATGATGCTACATTGAAAGTAGAAAATTGTGTTCCTGTTGGGATTAAGCCACATAGGCTATTATAGGAAACATCAAAAATTGCCAACATTGACAATTTAGAGAGCTCTTGAGGAATCTTTCCTGTCAACTTGTTTTTGGACAAGTCCAACTCCTCCAAAGTAGATATGTTACTAAGTGATGCAGGAATTTGTCCTTCCAATTGGTTCCCTGATAAATTCAACAATCTCAAGCTACATAGATTCCCTATGCTTGCAGGGATTCCTCCTGTAAAATTATTGCTTGACATGTCAATTATTGTATTTGTAGCAAGCACATATGTGAGAGTATATTCTCTTCTTTTAATGATAATGGAAAATGGCACTTGAATCTCATCTTCAATGCTTGAATTTGTGACATTGATTGTAAATCCCTTGAGTCTCTCAAGATGAAAGGGTATTTCTCCATTGAATTTGTTGTTGGATAAATCCAACACTCGTAGGTTGGTGAGATTTGTGATTGATTTAGGAATACCACCATGGAAATTATTATAATTGATACTTAGGACTTTTAAGTTTCCAAAATTTCCAATATGTTGAGGCAGCTCACCCTCTAATTGATTTTTCCTTAAATCCAACAATTCACACATGTCCAAAGACATTGGAAAAGTTCCAGAAAAACTGTTAGAGTGAGCTAAAAAATACATTAAAGAGTTTGAAAAGTTTATATTACCTAAAACTCCACTAAATGAATTTTTTGATATATCTATAAGAACCAGATATTTGAGCTTTTCTATAGTTTTAGGAATCCTCCCACTGATATTATTATTGGATATATGTATGCTCTTCAAGGCTTTGAGATTTCCTATGGCTCTAGGAATGTTTCCAGTAAAGTTGTTTTGTGATAAAGTCAAAAAATCTAGTGAAGCCAATCCACTAATATGAGAAGGGATAGTGCCCGACATATTATTCCTACTCAAACATAGGTATTGAAGAAATTTTAAGTGACCTATGCTATCTGGAATGTGTCCAGTTAAGTTATTTGAAATAAAAACAAGAATTGAAGGGATTGGAGCTTTCCTATTTCCTGAGGAATTGTACCTGTGATCTGGTTGTTACTGAGGTCAAGAACTCTAAGCTTCTTCAATCTTGTAATGGTTTTAGGTATGGCCCCCGTGAGCATATTTGAATGAAGATATAGAAAAGAGAGACTACTGCAATTTCCAATTTCAAAAGGGATAGAACCTGAAATATTGCCACGAGGACAATTATAATGAGGATAAGGATCATCATCGGACGGAGGAGTATCACATAGTCCATAGATTGAAAGGTGAGTGAGCTCCCTCAATTTACCCAACTCAGGTGGTAGGTTGCTGGACAATCGATTGTTCCCCAAAGATAAAGACCTGAGGGACGAGCAATTTCCCACCGCCAGAGGAATAATGTTCTCCAATTTGTTAAAACTTAAATCCAGGATCTGTAGCTGCTGTAGAAACCCCAATTCCGCTGGAATTATTCCACTGATGTTGTTTCCTGAAAGGTCCATGTACAATAGCCGGGTATAATTGCGGAGCGCTGGAATTCCTCCACTTAATTGGTTACCACTAAGGTCGATGGATGACAGTCGATTAGGATTGCCCAGAGTCGGAGGGATGTGACCACTTAACTCATTCCCGGATAAGTCAATAACAGATAGACTTCTCATCAAACCCCAAACGGAAGCGGAATGGATTGAACCATTGAATTGATTCCATCGAAGCCACAACTCTTGAAGCGATGTGCAGTTGCTCAGAGAAGTTGGAATACTTCCACTCAGATCATTCCCAGTGAAGTCGAGATGTTCCAAGTTGACTAGACGACCAAACTCAGATGGCATCGTCCCATGAAAGGAGTTATCAGAAAGGTCGATCCATCGAAGGGCTGTGCAATTAGACAATGAAGCTGGAATACTTCCACTCAGATCATTCCAAGAGAAGTCGAGATGTTCCAAGTGGACTAGATGACCAAACTCAGATGGCATCGTCACATTCAATAACAAGTTACTTGAAAGGTCGATCCATCGAAGGGCTGTGCAATTAGACAATGAAGCTGGAATACTTCCACTTAGAAAATTGCCCCCGAAGTTGAGATGTTCCAAGTGGACTAGACGAACAAACTCTGATGGTATCGTCCCATCCAAGGAGTTCCATGAAAGGTCGATCCATCGAAGGGCTGTGCAATTAGACAATGAAATTGGAATACTTGCACTCAGAGGATTGACCCCGAAGTTGAGATGCTCCAAGTAGACTAGACGACCAAACTCAGATGGTATCGCCCCATCCAAGAAGTTATTCGAGAGGTCGATCCATCGAAGGGCTGTGCAATTAGACAATGAAGGTGGAATAGATCCTTCAAGCATATCATTAAAGCTAAGGTTAAGTAATCTGAGGGCTTGAAGCTGCCCGAGTTCAGGTGGAATCACTCCTCTGAAATTATTGCCACAAAGATTCAACGTCTCTAATGAAGAAACGCTGCCAAGAGAGGGGGAGAGGGTACCTCCCAGTTGGTATTTAGGATCCCCCCGAGGATCATACTCCACATCGATT